>QRFJ01005896.1:0-25676 GCA_006176705.1 Cocos nucifera
ATTTTTCGATTTTTTTAACCTTTCGATTTATATATTGAGGATATACTTACAAAGTTGGTCTAACTTATTAATAGTTACTAACCCTAGATTCTTCCCCCTGATAAACGAATCAATCCTTTCTGCTCGAGCTCCATCATGTACTATTTACTTACAACCTAACACAAATTAGGTTCCTAACAGAGCAGAACAAACTATGTCGAGCTAAGAACATCTTCATTCCTATAGAAAATGGTGGATGTAAGAATCCACAGCCGATCATGTCCTTCAAGTCGCACGTTGCTTTCTACCACATCGTTTCAAACGAAGTTTTACCATAACATTCCTCTAATTTTATTTCAAACCGGTATGTAATTGATTCAATATGGAATCATGAATAGTCATTGGCTCAACCGGTGTGTGTATACCGGTATATAATAGTACATACTTTCTATCTATCTATCTATGGATAGATAAGTATTTATCCGGGAAAGGCTCGGCAAGGATCCAATTTATTTAACTCTATATTCTATCATATGAATGAAACATATTTCTAAAAAAGACGAATAAATAAGTTTGCTTAAGACTTATTTACATCTTAAAAAGATTGTTCGGGACGATCAATCATGAAGGATCCATTTTTCTCGAACAAATAAACTATAAACCTCAAAAGAAGAACCTTTAATATTAATAGATTTGCAATCCCGGAACAAAATCAATTATTAATAAAACTTTTTTATTTTATACAATACAGATTTTGTTTTACTTCAGGTTCAAGAATTTTTCTTTTCCATCAATTCCATAAAGTCAAGTAGATGCAATATACGAATTTCCCCCCAATCGCTACATTACATTGATTTACAATTATTCATTTGAACCGGATAAGATATAAGATGAACCAGATAAAATACAAAAAAATGGGGTCCAGATCGTTTTTACTATTTTTTTCCCACACCAGTTTTAGAAGTTTTAAGACCAGTGATGAAATTAGTACCAAAAACTCCCTACTCTTTAGTCTCCACATAGACTGTGGAATTGGGATACCCCATTTATTTTTTTTAGGCTTTTTACCCTTGGTAAGGGAATAAAGAGGCCTTTCTTTCATTCACATTTCGATTCAGAATGCTTCATGTGAGAATTGACATTTCATAGATATGGGACATAAAGTTTCCAAAAGTAACTAACTTTAAAATGAATATTGAGTAGTACGAACATATCCTGAATGTGAATGATAAACCCAGAATTTCTTTTTTGAATTAAAAAAAAAAGATATTTATTTCCACCCACATTTGACACTTGATTACGTTTGTGAGAAACCAAATGAAAGAAAAAATATGATTCTAAGAATCATTCTTAGAATTCAGAACAAAAGATTGTTCTCGTTAACAATTTTATGTTTCATGTGGGATACAATGTGATCCCATCTTTCGTTTCTGATGGAAACGATCTGGGACGGAAGGATTCGAACCTCCGAGTAACGGGACCAAAACCCGCTGCCTTACCGCTTGGCCACGCCCCATTTCGAATTTCTATTCGACACTAATAAACATTAATATTGGTATTTGTTATTCGTCAATTCCAACCCAATAAATACATTGGGGATATATTGTTGCTAGGATTCAACACATGTAGATATAGAATCAAAAAAATTCATTGATCATTACATGGAATTCAGTTAAGATATTGTATGAAAATGGAATTCCTTGTATTCTCATTTGAGAATGGAAGGAAAGATTTTTTTTTTTATTTTGGAGAGTTCGAAAAAAAAAGAAAGATTTTTTGACTTGTCTTTTTTTTCCCTTATAAAAAAAAAAACTCAATCAGAATAAAATTTTCTAATCTACAAGAACGAAATTTTGTTATGCTTAATATCTTTAGTTTAATCTGCATCTGTCTTAATTCTATCTTTTATTCGAGTAGTTTTTTCTTCGCCAAATTGCCCGAAGCTTATGCCTTTTTAAATCCAATCGTCGATGTTATGCCTGTCATACCTGTACTTTTTTTTCTCTTAGCCTTTGTTTGGCAAGCTGCTGTAAGTTTTCGATGATTTAATACTCTGCTAAATTCATGATTTATTCGATAAATAAAAATTCGAAAAATTGATAAGACCAGATAAGTCTTACATTATGAACCCTCGATTCAAAAATCGAAATTCTTGTATATTGAATAACCGCGGCGATGAATTTTGATCAACTTATTTCCTCGTTCTGACCTTACAGTGAGCAAAGACTTTATTAGGTTGCCTACAATACCTAATTATTCATATGACAAGAAATTTTTGATAACGAAGGAATCAAAATCTTATTCCAAAGAAATTCGTGAAAATGACTTTCTTTTCAAAAAACACTTCATTTTTTGGGGTGTGTCATGTCAAAACAAAATAGTGTATGTGGTAAAAAATAAGTAACCTATTCCCTTTTTCAAAAAAAAGATCTTGGAGATTGTGTAATGCTTACTCTCAAACTATTCGTTTATACAGTAGTGATATTCTTTATTTCTCTCTTCATCTTCGGATTTTTATCTAATGATCCAGGGCGTAATCCTGGACGTGAGGAATAAAAAAAAGATATTTTTAGTTTTTCCTGCTTTTTCTAAATTTTTTTTCTTATGATTTTATCTATTCCATACATTTACCTATGATAAAATCAAGGGATCGAAATTCCTTCGAATTCGAAAGTCTCAAGTAATAAGAAGAAGCGGAGAGAGAGGGATTCGAACCCTCGGTACGAATAACTCGTACAACGGATTAGCAATCCGCCGCTTTAGTCCACTCAGCCATCTCTCCCCATCCCCATTTAAAAATGGAAAATTTTTAATGTGATGTGACACGTGAAGTAAAGATATATAAAAATATAAAATAGATAAATAAAAAAGTAAAACAATTATATAACATATATAAATAAACATTATAATATAACTTATAAGTTATATTTTATAAACTTATAAAGATATATAAAAAGAACAATAAAGTAATATATATCTATATAGGATAAAAAAAAATATATATATATAGAAGAAATTTGATCAGGAATTCAATTTAGATAATGATTCGAAACAGATATCCCCAATAGAAAAATACCCTACTTCTTTTATTTTGTACGAAAGGTTTATTCCCCCGGCTTGGTTTAAGTACTGGCCGGGCCAGGCCAGTATTTCCATAGATTAAATGATTTAATAATGATTTGATATCAATCAAAAATACTTGTTGAAGTGTCATTTCTTATTATTAATACTTAATATTATTAATATTAAGTTAATATATTTTTTTTTATTTTCTTTTTATCAATTTATTACTTTTTGGAAAAAGAAACTGGAATAATAAATATATAAATATATACATATATATTTATATATATTTATATATTTATTATGTACATATATGCACATATATTAAACAATAAAAAGTATTAAAATGAAAAATAAAAAAAAAATATCAAATATTAAACACACATATTTATAAACGTAGTTATAATATAACTCATTTATTTGTTCAAGAGACAAGCTTTATTTGAACAATTGAGATCCAATTGACCCGAATTCTTAACTTAATTCATAAGTAAGATCTGGCAGTTGAAAGAGAAGTTGAAAAAAAAAAAAGAAACCCCATGTATGCAGATTTCATCCTTTCTATGATCCAGCTTCAATGATTCTTTCAGACCGGGACTGTCAGTAATGACTTCGTATCAAACGAAAAGAAAAGTATAATATAACTAACACTTTTTTTATGTTATTTAAGTAAGCTTTCTGCTCTTCGCCTATTTAAGTCCCCGGCGGGACGAAGCGTCAACGCTAAAATTTTCATGATTCTGATGCTATCTTGATTGCGCCTCACTCTTTTGTTCGACAAATGGTCCATTCATATACAATAATAAATATATAGCGGGTATAGTTTAGTGGTAAAAGTGTGATTCGTTCTATCAAAAACTTAAATAGTTAAGGGGTCTTTCAGTTTTTTTCATATTCCGATCAAAAACTTTATTTCTTAAAAAGGTTTAATCCTTTACCTCTCAATAGTATATTTGAGGAAGAATATACATTCTCACGATTTGTATCCAAAGGCCAATTAGAAATTGAATAAAAAAGATTGGATTATGGATATGGAGTCGCGAAGCATAATTTTTTTGGATTGGATTAACTCTTCCAATTGAATGAGTATGAATAAAGGATCTATGGATGAAGATACAAAAGTTTATTTCCAATCGTAACTAGATCTTCCATTTTTTTTTGTAAAAGGGAAATTGAAGCCAAATAGCTATAAAACGATGGTTTTGGTTTACTAGAACCATCAGCATATTGTTTCAGCTCGGTGGAAACCAAATTCTTTTCCTCAGGATCCTGCGAGCGGAAATAGGGAACGAAGTAACTAGACTAAATGGATTTAGTATAATCCCCCTCCTCTAGAGGGATCATCTAGAAAGCAAGTAGCTTTGGATGGATTCATACAGAAAAGCTAACATAGATGTTATGGATCTAATTTTTCTCTTTGGGAATACATCGATCTTCTATAAAGGAGCCGAATGAAACCAAAATTTCATGTTCGGTTTTGAATTAGAAACGTTAAAAATGATCAACCAACGTCGACTATAACCCCTAGCCTTCCAAGCTAACGATGCGGGTTCGATTCCCGCTACCCGCTCTATATTCTTTATTATATATGCCCTTTATTATACATGCATCATCAATTTGGATATGCATCCTTGTTTTTTTATTCCCTAAAATATTTTCCGTGTAATCGTTTTTTATCCGAACAAGAGAAAGGAAGAATACGAAAGAAGAAAATAGGAACGAAAAGCGTCCATTGTCTAATGGATAGGACAGAGGTCTTCTAAACCTTTGGTATAGGTTCAAATCCTATTGGACGCAATTTATTTCCATCTATTTTTTTAAATGGCTATACCAAGAAACCTTTTTTGAATGATTCGAATCAGAAATATTTATCAATGAGTATTCTTGTACTAAGAATAAGAGGGAGAAGTTGACGCTTGTTCCTGAAGTAAAAACAGTTCGATCTGTTCCTGAATAGCTTCCCTCAAAAGGGCTTCCGCTTGCTCGGTGAATGTCTTGGTAGAAGATATAATTTCTTGGAATTGAGGTTTATTCTTTTTTAAGTGGGTACGTAACTGAACGAGAAATTTCTTTACCTGTCCAATTTCTAACGGATCAAGATATCCATTCGCTCCGGTATAAATAGTAACTATCTGTTCTTCCACCGTGAGAGGGTCTGATTGGGATTGTTTAAGCAACTCACGTAATCGTTGACCTCTTGCCAATTGATTCTGAGTAGCTTTATCGAGATCAGAAGCGAATTGTGCAAAGGCTTCTAACTCTGCGAATTGCGCTAGTTCCAATTTTGATTTGCCAGCTACTTGTTTCATGGCTTTAATTTGAGCTGCGGATCCCACTCTGGAAACAGAAATACCCACATTAATAGCGGGTCGGATTCCAGCATTGAATAGATCGGCGGATAAGAATATTTGTCCATCTGTAATGGAAATTACATTAGTAGGAATATAAGCTGAAACGTCCCCAGATTGAGTCTCAACTATTGGTAAAGCAGTCATACTCCCTTCACCTAAACGAGAATTTGATTTAGCGGCTCTTTCCAAAAGGCGCGAATGCAAATAAAAAACATCTCCTGGATAAGCTTCACGACCAGGGGGTCTTCTTAATAGAAGAGACATTTGTCGATAAGCTTGTGCCTGCTTGGAGAGATCATCATAAATTATTAAAGTATGTTTTTTACGGTACATAAAATATTCAGCCAGAGCCGCTCCCGTATAAGGAGCGAGGTATTGTAATGTAGCAGGTGAATCCGCCGTTTGGGCTACCACAATGGTGTATTCCATCGCCCCTCGTTCCTGAAAAGTAGTCACTACCTGAGCCACAGAAGATGCTTTTTGACCAATAGCTACATAAACACATATCACATTTTGCCCTTTTTGGTTAAGAATCGTATCTGTAGCTACTGCTGTTTTTCCAGTCTGTCTGTCCCCAATAATTAATTCTCGCTGACCGCGTCCTATAGGGATCATCGAATCGATAGCAATAAGCCCCGTTTGAAGAGGTTCATATACAGAACGTCTCGAAATAATACCTGGGGCAGGAGATTCAATTAACCGAGATTCAGAAGCTGAAATTTCACCTCTCCCATCAATAGGTTTAGCCAGAGCATTTATAACACGACCCAAATAAGCCTCACTCACAGGTATCTGAGCAATTCTTCCTGTTGCTTTTACAGAACTTCCTTCTTGTATCATCAAACCATCACCCATTAATACAACGCCAACATTATTTGATTCCAAATTCAGAGCAATTCCTATTGTACCCTCTTCAAATTCTACTAATTCACCTGCCATTACTTCATCAAGACCATGGATACGAGCAATGCCATCGCCCACTTGAAGTACGGTACCGGTATTCACAATCTTTACTTCTCTATTATATTGTTCAATACGTTCACGGATAATATTACTAATTTCGTCGGCTCGAAGGGTTACCATTAGTGTTTTTTTTATTCTTTTTCGGAAGCAAAGGGGAAAAATAATGCCTAAACTCTAAACTAAAGTAAAAGTAAAAGGGCTAATCTGTTATTTCTTCCATGGCCCCTAGAATGCCAATATTAGCACGGATCGTACGGAAGTGTAACTCACTATTCAAACAACTATTCAGAGTTCCTAGAGCTCCTTGTAAGGCTTGTTGAAAAACTCGTTGTCGGACCTGATTAATCGCTCTTTGTTGTTCAAAATGAAGGGTTTCATTTTTGTAATTTTCTAATCGTTCCAAAGTGTCACAAGTAGCATTAATCAAATTTTCTTTTTCTCGTTCTATCTCAGAGTATCCATTCATTCGATACTCATCTGCTTCTATTTCTACTTTCCGTAAGCGAGTCCTGGCTTTTTCGAGCTGCTCAATGGCCCCTCTACGTAATTCTTCCGAATTTCGAATAGTACTCAAGATCCTCTGTTTTCGATTATCTAATAAATCATTTAATGAAAGTAGATTATCTTACCATTAATTTCACAACTTCCATAATCTCTTCCCGAACCAAACATGAATCTTTCGATTCATTTGGCTCTCACGCTCAATTATTTATTTTATGTTATGGGCATTCCCATATCTTTTTTTTTTAATGTAATGAGCCTACCCTCTCTTTTCTGTTTATATTCAAAAACATCGAAACTGATATAAGACCAGAATATTAGGAGGACTCTTCCGACCAGACAAAAATCTATAATTGTCAGCAAAGTTCTTTCTTTATTTGTATTTGTTCTTTATTTGTATTTGTTCTTTATTTAATTTAAAATTTAAATTTACAATTTATTTCTATATTTTTTTTATTTCCTTTTTTCTTCAAATCCAAAAATTCCTATTTTTTTTTACGTAGGTCGTCGATTCGGCATTGGAAAAAAAGAGCAAGATGCCCATTTTTTTAATAAATGGTTCAAATCATTTTATCGATATGAGTGTTCTATATCAGATAAATTACCAACTATTCATTTTTAAACCATTTCGGTACGTTAGTACCGGTAGAAAGAGTACCATGTTTTGCCTGGACTTCAAACAGTTTAGCTTTAACCATGTTAATGGTCTCACATTATTGGTTGATAGAGAATCAAATTTACCAATAAGTCACGAAATGCTATGGTTCTTACATATGATTTCTTAATTTATTCAGAAATAATTCGTTGAGATCGTGCACTTTTTTTCCTATTTATCCTATAAAATGAATAAAATACCATAAATAAAGTGCAGTCGGATGGATCCAACCTATTCTTGAAATACACAACTCGCACACACCCCCTTTCCAAAAAAAATCAATACACCAAGCACTACACTTAGATTTATTGGATTTGTTGCTAAAATATCGGTATTAAACCCGAAACTCCCGGCGGATGGCCAGTGACCCAAGGAAAGGAAAGAATCGGTTCCATTTTTCATATGCTCTCCTCTTATAGATGGGACTAACAAAGAACAGAGTTCTTTTTGTATCACTTCGTCGTCCCTTTTTTGATCGATTTCTTTTTATTATATAAATTTTATTTCCATTTTTTTTTAATGGGAGTAGATTAAATCTAGTAATTTAATTTGATAATTTTGAAATTTCTTACTTGAAGTTTCCAATCCAATAAAATACTTATTAGGTTAAGTCTTGGGTCTCATGTCAATTGTGAAATATCTCGTTTGTTGAAACGATTCCTAAAAAAAGTAAAAAAAGGTTTCCATTGTACTAAGCTAAGGACGCGAAGGAAGAAAACGAGCGGATCCAGTAATTACTCATCCTCAAAACAGTCCTTCCTTTCCTGGGGTATTGTCTCAACAAATAAATAATTGTAGGAGTAAAGCGTTGATATAATTAGAAGAAGCAAACAGCAATTCTGAGTTAATAAAATAAGAAAAAAGTATAGCGAGTTAAAAAAATAAGAAAAAAAGTATGTAAGGTACTTTTTTACATTTCTAGGATTAAACAAAAGGATTCGCAAACAAAAGCGCTAACGCCACGACCAGTCCATAAATTGTTAAAGCTTCCATAAAAGCTAGACTAAGCAATAAAGTACCTCGTATTTTACCCTCTGCTTCTGGTTGTCTCGCAATACCTTCTACAGCTTGGCCTGCAGCAGTACCTTGACCAACTCCAGGTCCAATAGAAGCAAGCCCTACGGCCAATCCAGCAGCAATAACGGAAGCGGCAGAAATCAGTGGATTCATGGTAAGTTCCTCGCACCAAAAAAAAAGAAATGGTTAATGATACAATCAACCAATGAATTTTTACTTAATTTTTTTTATCATTTTTTTTTTTTTCATTAAGATTTTATCATTAAGATCTATCTGATTAAGATCTATCGGGTCGAAATAACTAAAAACTCCGAATTGAAATGATAATATTACTGAATCGTCAGAACTATTTCGATATCTCATTTTGAGTTTCTACCCATAATGGAGTTTTTGTAAATACATATGTATACAGTTCTAGTTATTGCATTTCTTTGTTTCGAAACATTCTTTCATTCAATTCTTCTTTCCTTTCTTTTTTCTTCTAGATACTATCCTTGAGTTCATCTCTTTTTTGCATTTCATTCAATCCACAATCACAGACGAAACAGAAAGACTTATATTGGAACTATATAAATGCAGTGAACCGCAATCAAATCAATCAATAATATATATATATAGGGTATATAATAATATATATATATATTAGGAATAGTCCTATATAACTAGTAAATATCTAATATCACATATACATTTGTTTCTTCCATAACGTAAACCACCCGCATTTTATATTGAATCGGATTCTAGAATCATTCCTCGAAAGAGACACAGGGGCTGGACTTATAGAGATTACATACATCTAGTGTGACCCCCCCAACCCATCTTTTTTTTTACAATTCCGCCGTCTATCTTTTTTCCTACGACTCTAGGTCGTATATTCATACGTATTTGTATCTATTATGTTCCCCAACCAAGTGGATTATCTTGAATCATGCATGAATTGGGATAAGCTTAAAAAAGACTATTTCGAAAACTAGTCAATGATGACCCTCCATGGATTCACCTATATAAGCCGCGGCTAACGTTGCAAAAATAAGAGCTTGAATACCACTTGTAAATAATCCAAGAAGCATAACAGGTATAGGAACTACTGAAGGGACTAAAGAAACAAGAACAACAACTACTAATTCATCAGCCAATATATTCCCGAAAAGTCGAAAACTAAGAGATAAAGGTTTTGTGAAATCTTCTAGGATGTTAATTGGTAAAAGTATTGGGGTTGGTTGAATGTATTTTCCGAAATAACCCAATCCTTTTTTGGTAAGACCCGCATAAAAATATGCCGCTGACGTGGGTAAAGCTAAAGCAACAGTAGTATTTATATCATTCGTAGGCGCAGCTAACTCCCCATGAGGTAATTGTATGATTTTCCAAGGTAAAAGAGCACCTGACCAGTTAGAAACAAAAATAAATAAGAACATAGTTCCAATAAAGGGAACCCAAGGACCATATTCTTCTCCAATCTGAGTTTTGCTCAAATCTCGAATAAATTCAAGGACATATTCGAAGAAATTCTGACCGTCGGTCGGAATGGTTTGTGGATTCCGAACAGCTATGATGACTGAACCTAATAAGATAGCAATTACGACCCAAGAAGTGATAAGTACTTGGGCATGGATTTGTAAACCTCCTATTTGCCAATAGAAATGTTGGCCTACTTCTACACCCGATATATCGTATAACCCTTTGAGTGTTTTAATGGAACATGGTATAACATTCATATTGTCCTCTGACAGAAATTGAACTTCAAAAAAAGGAATTATTTTGATTCAACCATCTATTTCTCAACTCACTAACTTGAATCATTAATCGTATATTTTATTTACGATACCAAGAAATTACATAACATCATAACATAATATCAATATCCCCAGTACTTTTTTTATCTCTTTTTAAAAATTCAAAAATAGTACCGATCCAATAAATCTATGGAGTTGCCAAATAATTAACTAATCTTATTATTCTTAATGATAATCAACGATTTCTTATATAGCTAGAACGACCCTCACAAATTGCAGATACTAATTTGTTAAGAATCAATCGGATTGAAGCTATAGCGTCATCATTTGCTGGAATCGAAATATCTGCGAGATCTGGGTCACAATTTGTATCGATTAAACAAATTGTCGGAATCCCCAAAATGACACATTCTCGAAGAGCCGTATATTCTTCTTGCTGATCAACGATGATCACAATATCAGGCAACCCCGTCATATATTTGATCCCACCGAGATATGTTTGCAAGGTAGATAATTTTCTCTTCAACATTGCTGCATCTCTTTTGGAGAGACAGTTGAGTTTCCCCATCTTTTGTTCTGCTCTTAAGTCCCTGAACTTGTGAAGTCTCGTTTCCGTAGTGGACCAATTCGTTAACATACCACCAAGCCATTTTTTATTAACATAATGACACCGAGCCCTTATTGCAGCTGATGCTACTGAATCCACTGCTTTATTTTTTGTACCAACGATTAAGAAGTTTTTTCCCCTACTTGCTGCATCAAAAACTAAATCACAGGTTTCTGATAAAAAACGAGCAGTTCTAGTGAGATTTGTAATATGAATACCTTTACGCTTTGCAGAGATGTAAGGGGCCATTCTAGGATTCCATTTCTTAGTACCATGACCAAAATGAACTCCTGCTTCCATCATCTCTTCCAAATTGATGTTCCAATATCTTCTTGTCATTTTTCCCCAGACTTCCTTTTTTTTTTAACAAAGAGACGAGGTAACCTGAAATAAATAATTGTTCCGATGGAACCTTCTACGGGGGATTGACCGTCGATACACGACCCAAACCATTAATTTCTTTTAATTACTTATTTTATTTATTACCAATTTAATTACTTATTTTATTTTTTACCAAATCAATAATCGGACCAGATAATTGAAAGATAGTTAAAGTGAAAGAAAAGAATCTGCTCTTAGGAATCATTAAATCGCGTAAATGATTGTTCTGATGTCTCATGGAAATTTGTCTCATGGAAATTGTTTTGGACGTAAGAACAAAATAATTCTCTATGGTGTAACAAAATATCTCTTATTTCCAAATGAATGTTCTTGTCTTGCCTTGAAGGGTGTACTAATTTTTGGAATCCGGTACCAACAGGTATAATCCCCCCCAGAACAACGTTCTCTTTCAGGCCTTTCAACCAATCAATACGACCTCGTATAGCAGCTTTTGCTAAAACTCGAGCGGTTTCTTGAAAACTTGCTTCGGATATGAAACTTTGAGTATTTAGAGATGCCCTCGTTATTCCCAATAAGATTGCCCGATAACAGATCGCTTCGTCCAAAGCACGCCCTGCTCGTTCCGCTCGCAAAAAGCCGATTAATTCTCCAGGTAAAAAAACATTAGACATTCCATCTTCTGAAACCAACACTTTTGATGTTACTTGACGTACAATAATTTCTATATGTCTATTATGGATCTGTACCCCCTGGGATCGATAAACCTTTTGGATCTTATTAACCAAAGAGATACGACTTTGGGCTATGGTTAGCTCAGCTCCAATCAAGAATCCCCAGGGGATTCCAAGAATTCTTTGTATACGTTCGTTCCAACCTTCAACTCTCCTTTCTAGGTTCATCGATATTGAATCAATCGAACGCACTTCTAAGATTTGTTCCACTTTTGGAAGACCTTGCGTTATGTCACCAGATCTCGATTTTTCATATATAAATGTAACTAATGTATCTCCTTCGTAAAGTATTTCTCCATAATGGCTATGAACAGTTGCTCCTGGAGTGGCCAAATAGGGTTTAGCTGATCTTATAACTAAGGAGTCAACATGAACAATGAAAATTTGACCAGATTTTTTTACGTGTGATTCGTATTTGAATAGACATACATTTTCACAAATAAATTGTCCAAGGCTAATTATTGTAGATGTCTCTTCGCAATAATCGTGATGGAGAAAGCACCAATTCAAATGGAATGGATTCAAAATTATGTTACCGCATGGATCGGGATTATAAATCCTCCTATTTTCATCTATTAAACAGTATTTAAGTACTTGGAAAGTCTGTTTAAAATTGTCAAGTAACAAATATTTCTTTAACAAGATATGATTATGAGTTATTAAATAGTAAGATGAAAAAAAATTCGCTATTTTAGGGACAATAGTCCCTAAGGGACCCAGCAAATCCCTAATTTGGATTATGGGATCTGATTCTTTTGTCACATTGTTATTGTTATATTTCGAACCATTGAATGGACCAATTCGAGAACAATTGGATGATGACAAAATTATCAAAGATTGGCATTCATTATTTCGATTCAACAACGTACCGATACCAATAGTTCCTTGATGTTGGGTAAGTGATTGAATCTTCGCCTTGGAATAAAAAGGATTGATATTGGTGCGATCTAATCCATTATCGGAAATCAATACGGAACTTGCCCTATCATACCTTTTTCCGGTATACGAAATAGTGGAATTGACTAACTCAATTCTTATGAAATCGCGAATCAGATCATTTGTCCTTACCTCAACAAAGGAAGCATGAACCTCTTCTATAGAACCATTTTTTTCTTGGTCCCAATTCAATACTAAGCAAGTCCGAACTAATTGAATACTTGTGTGATAAATTCCTCGAATTGACTTGCCATTTCCATAAAGGATATAATTGACAACTCTAAGTTGGACATTATCCTTTTCCTGCAAGAGATCCCGAGGGAAAAGTGTTGCTAAATTTATCCCATCAGCTATTTCATATGTGACTACGGACCGAACCGAAACAAAATACTTTTTCTTGGTGGGTGTGATCCGTTGGACATAGATCCAATTTTTCAATTTTTTTGATTTCTTAGAATTTTTTTTTTCCGTCTCTGGTGGTATCAAAATGCCGCTGTGCCTGGATATCTTATCTCTTTCTCCAGGAAAATGAATATCTCCAGAAAAGATTTTCAGTTCAATACTTTTTTTTTTTCTCTCCACTCGGACTAATCCGCCTACCCGGCTTCTTGTATTTAAAGCGAGTTGTGTATCTACTCCAATGATACTATTGTTCCGGACCATTATGAACGAAGATCCGGGTAAGATATGCACTTCTTCGAGAATGAAAAAAAACCGATCTACTTTCTGGTATTTCGGACTAAATTCTTTTGCTCCTCGATACTCAATCAAATCCTCTTTTTTTATGATTGAATCTACCTCTATGGTCCCATATTTAGTAATTCCTGAACTATTTCTTCTGTATCGTGGATCATCAAAATAAGCAAGAATACTATTTCTACGTAAAATACCATTTATGGGTATTTCAATCGAAATACCAAAACAGGGCATTAGTTCTTTATCTCGTTCTTGATCATATTGTAATGGGATAATGAATCTATTTCTTCGTTTTTTCGCCAAGAAATCAGAATTTTCTTGGAGAATAGAAGGATATATGAAATTCCAATGACCATTGGATATGATTCGATCAGGTCTTGAATAGTCAAGAATTTCCCTATCTTTTTTACCAGAAGTATCCAACAATTTATGTCTTACTCGATGATTAGTCATTGAGGGGTCAAAGATATATCTTTCTTCGAAAGAAAAAGAATGAACATTCATTTGATCTTGATCTTTGTGGAGCGAAAAAGACACTATACTGGATCTGCACGGACCTCCTGCTAATATCCATAAATGACTTGTTTTTGGTAATAGATGAACATTACCATGTGTATATTCAGATGCATGGTGGACATCGGTACTCCAGTGCATTTCTCCCTCTGATTCAGAATAAATATGTTTTCGTACCTTCTCTTTAAAACGAAAAGTAGACGTTCCGGCACGAATCTCAGCAATCACTTGTTCTGATTCTACATATTGATCATTTTGAACTAAAATCAAACTTTTTGATGGAATATTCACATTATGGATAATATCCCGAGTCTCAATAGTTACATACAAGTCTATAGAACATAGAAAAGCAGGATGCCCATGACGGGTACGTGTGGGATAAACCAAATCCTCATTGAATTTAATTTTTCCATTAGAAGGAGCTCGTACATGTTCGGCAGTATCACCTGTGAATACTCCACCGGTATGAAAAGTTCTTAATGTTAGTTGAGTCCCTGGTTCCCCAATTGATTGACCCGCAATAATACCTACGGCTTCTCCCAATTCGACCAGGTCGCCGTGAGTGGGACTCCGACCATAACATAATTGACAGATCCAAGATGCACTCTTGCAAGTAAAGGGGGTTCGAATATATATTGGTTGTGCCCGAAAGGTTATGAATCGATTGACAAGTCCAATCCCAATATCTTGATTTCGAGCGGCAATGCATCGTAGACCCATATATATATTGTCTGCTAATACACGACCAATTAGTGTTTGGACAAAAATTTTTTCCGTCATCCCATTTCGAGGACTCACGGAAATACCTCGGATAGTACCACAATCCGTTCTACGTACAATAATGTGTTGAACTACTTCAACAAGTCTACGCGTGAGGTATCCGGCATCTGATGTTCGTACAGCAGTATCTACAACTCCTTTGCGGGCTCCGTAGCAGGAAATTATATATTCTGTCAAAGAAAGCCCTTCGCGTAAATTGCTTTGAATGGGTAAATCAATCATTTGTCCTTGGGGATCCGACATTAATCCTCTCATACCTACTAATTGGTGTATCTGAGATGCATTTCCTCTAGCTCCCGAAAAGGACATCAGATGGACTGGATTAGAAGGATCAGTCATCCGAAAATTAGGATTCATTTCTTGTCTCAAATATTCACTTGTAGCATACCATATCTCAATGGATTGACGTAATTTTTCTACCGCATGTACATTTCCATAATGATGGTGTTTTTCAAAAATAAAACTTTGTTGTTCAGTGTCTTGGACTAACCATCCCTTAGAAGGTATTGTTAAAAGATCATCAATTCCTAATGAAATAGATGTAGCAGTGGCTTGCTGGAAACCCAAAGTCTTTACTTGATCCAGGATGTGTGATGTATATGCCATTCCGAAATGATCTATTAATCTGCTAATAAGTCGTTTCATAGCAGTTCCATTTATCACTTTATTGTGAAAGACCAGATCAGCCCGTTCTGCCATAAGTACCTCTATATTCTGCTGAGTAGGATTCGACAATGGGCCTGAGTCAGTGATTCGAAAACTTCCTTTCCTCAATCTCAATCTTGATTCACGCAAAAATTAAGAAATTATGATACCAGTGAAACTGGAGAGACCCGAATCCCTACGGGCACGGGCATCACCTAATCTAATTTATTAGTTTAGATAGCGTATGAATAGGCCCGACAAAACCCCTGTATGGCTTCTTCTATTTCTCGATAAAAAGAAATATGACCAAGAGTGGTTCGAATGTATATACAATGGATTTCTTTTTTTACACTTCCTACTATTAGATAGTGCTCATAAATCTCATGATAAGTACCCAAAGATTCATATTGAACTTCGATGGGAACTTCTCTTGAGCCAATGACACGTTGATCTAGTCTCCATCGGAGCCACAAAGGACTATCTAAACTGATTCGTTTCTGCCGATAAGCTCCAAGTACATCATAGGAACTACAAAAATACAGTTCTTTCTCTTTCGTATACTTATAGTCATTATTGTCAACTGTATTATTTTGATAGTTTCCGCGATTATATGGATTATGCCTATTTGCACAAATACCTCTACGATTCCTGATCGTTAATACATAGAGTCCGATAAGCATATCTTGAGTTGGTACGGAAATGGGATCCCCAATAGCTGGAGACAAGAGATTTATATGAGAAAACATAAGTAAACGAGCCTCCGCTTGAGCTTCCAAAGATAAAGGTACATGAACAGCCATTTGATCTCCATCAAAGTCTGCATTGAAACCCTTACAAACTAATGGGTGTAAACAAATAGCGCGCCCCTCCACTAAAATGGGTTGGAAGGCCTGTATGCCTAATCTATGCAAGGTGGGTGCTCTATTCAACAATACAGGATGCCCCCGCATAACTTCTTGAAGTATTTCCCATACAATCAGTTCTTTTTCCCGAATTTGACTTTTAGCAATCCCTATGTTAGAAGCAACATGTTGTCTGATTAGACCACGAATTAAAAATGTTTGGAAAAGCTCTATTGCTATTTCTCGAGGTAATCCACATTGATGTAATGAAAGAGAAGGACCCACAACAATGACGGAACGTCCCGAATAATCGACCCGTTTACCAAGCAGAGTCTCACGAAATCTTCCTTCTTTGCCTTCAATTACATCTGAAAATGACTTGTAAACTTTATTATGACCATCCCTCATTGGTTGCCCCCGGATCCCATTATCAAGAAGTGTATCCACGGCTTCTTGTACCAATTTCTCCTGACACATTACTAATTCCCCTGGCGTAGATCTACTTGTTGCTAATAGATCGGTAAGAGTATTGTTCCGATAGATAACTCTTCTATAGAGTTCATTAATATCCGAACTCATTAGTTTACCCCCATCTGTCTGAATGATTGGTCTCAACTCGGGAGGAAGAACTGGTAATAAGCACAAAACCATCCATTCTGGTTCTACATTTGTTCGAATAAAATGTTTAGCTAATTCCATGCGTCTAACCAAAAAATCCTTTCTTCTTCTAATTTTTCTATCTTCCCATTCATTTCCAGTGGACCCCTCATCTCCTAATTCCTTCCATTCTACCAATGAATTATCTATAATAATTCGCAAATCTGAATCGGATAATTGTTCTCTGATAGCACCTGCTCCTGTAGAGATTTCTCGATTTCGAAATGTCTCGAAGCCTTGAGTAGTAAAAAAAAGTGGGATGGTGTATTTCCGGGATTGGATTTCATATTCGAATGAACCTCGTAATCGTAAGAAAGTAGGTTTTTTAGATATGGGCCTAGCAAAAGAAAAATCGAGATAGGTTCCTATAGGATTGGATTTCCCCCTTTAAAATCGGACGTGAAGGTTTCCTCTCATCCGGCTCAAGTAGTTACAGCAAAAAAAGGGGTTCTTTCTTATTTTGAAACTTTGTTTTGTTCGATAAAACCCTACCCTACAAAGAGCTACTCCTTACTCAAGTTCCCAGTAAGGACCAACCTTTCATTGATTCATTCTTTTTTTTTTTTTACTTTAAAAAAATTTTCTGAATTACTTATGATTATGACAAAATGGAAATGTGAAATTTTTGAGTAGTCTACTTCCCCTCAAATGATGAATCCCCTTAAAGGGGATACTTTGGGACTCGTAAGGGATTTACTTGTCTATATATCATTCCCTTCGACCTTTTAGGTCTCTACTCACCTCGATGGTTATGCCATGATGTCCTTTGAAGTATATATGCGATAAATAGACTCCAGTAACCATGCTATATATATTTGTATTTGCTTGCTTAAAGAGAATCTCTCTCTAAAAGAAATGGAATGGCTAATTCCACGAAAAAGTCTTTTTTTTTTTTTTTTTTCACGAGGTATAACTAGCAATTCCTATTTATCTGTTATAGAATCGACCATGGATCAATTCCCCTTTCATTTGGAAGTATTGAATATACCCATAATTCTGAGTTTCATGTTACTTTTCCCAAAACACATGTCAGAGCCGGGGCATCCCATTCAATCTGATTGGGATGACAGTTTCTCAGTCCGAATCTGTAAAATGAAAATTTTGATCAAATCACACATCGCAGTATACCAGGCCTTCTAATTCTTTAAGGGGTTTATCTAAAAGATTCGCGATATAACTAGGAAGACGTTTCAAATACCACACATGAGTCACTGGACATGCGAGTTTGATGTATCCCATTTGATATCTTCGTATCCTAGAATCAACAAATTCCACCCCGCATTGTTCACAAAATTTCGGGTCTTCTTTTTCAGCTCTGATCACTCGATAATTTCCACAAGCACAAATTCTACTTTTTATGGGTCCAAAGATTCTTTCACAAAACAATCCATCTTTTTCCGGTTTATTGGTTTTATAATGAAAAGTATAGGGTTTTGTCACCTCTCCAACTATCTCTCCATTAGGTAGGATTTTGTTGGCCCAAGCCCTTATTTGTTGAGGAGAAACTGGTCCAATTCGAAGTTGTTGATGTTTATACCGGTCGATCATAGAATAGAAATTCTGATTCATTCAGATCAAGCTTCCTTCCTATTAATCTGGAAGTTCTTCTCAGATACAAGGAAATGATTCAGTTCTAGAGCCAAAGATCGTAGTTCTCGAACGAGCAATCGAAAAGATTCTGGAGCATCCTCGGGGTTAGGTACTCTTCCTCCAACGATTGTAGCACCAAGTACTTCTTGACGAGCTCTAATATGATCAGATTTATAAGTAAGCATCTCTTGTAAAATATGAGCAACACCAAATCCCTCTAGAGCCCAAACTTCCATTTCTCCTACTCGTTGTCCCCCTTGCTTGGCCCTTCCTCTAAGGGGTTGTTGTGTAACAAGTGCGTAATGCCCACTAGAACGTCCATGGATTTTATCATCAACTTGATGAATTAATTTTAGGATATAGGACTTTCCTATTAGAACAGGTTGTTCAAAAGGATCCCCTGTTCTTCCATCAAATATTCTGCTTTTTCCTGGATACTCGGGTTCAAATACCCATGGATTTTTTGTTTGCTTACAGGCTTCATATAATTCAGAAAACACTAGTTTTCTCGAAGCCTCTTGTTCATATCTCTCATCAAAAGGTGCTATTCTATAATGTTTCTTTAGCAGATCCCCCGCTAATCCGAGCGAACATTCAAATATCTGTCCCACATTCATTCGTGAGGGTACTCCTAATGGGTTGAAGACCATATCAACAGGTGTCCCATCTTGCAAATAGGGCATATCTTGTCTAGGCAAAATTTTTGAAATGATACCTTTATTCCCATGTCTTCCAGCTACTTTATCACCTACTTTGATTTCACGTTTCTGTGAAATATATACACGAATCATTTCTGGATTATAACTGGAACCCCCCTTTTTCTGGATCCATCTCACATCAATAACGCGACCCCTTCCACCTATAGGTAGTTTTAGAGAAGTTTCTTTTGCAGTGGATACCTGAATGCCAAGTATGACTCGTAATAATCTATCCTCCGGGGAATACGACGATTCGTTCGCTGTCTGAGGCGTTAATTTACCTACTAAAATATCACCTGTTTCTACCCAAGATCCCAGCATAACGATTCCATTTCTGTCTAAATTTCGGAGTAAATGAGTCTCTAGATGCGGTATTTCCTTAGTAATTCTTTCAGGGCCCTGGCTTGTCACATGAGTCTGAATTTCATATTTCCGGATGTGAAAAGAAGTATAAATATCTTCATATACCAGACGTTCGCTAATTAATACTGCGTCTTCAGAATTGTAACCTTCCCATGGCATATAAGCTACTAATATGTTTTTTCCTAAAGCGAGTTCCCCACCAACTGTAGCCGCACCGTCCGCTAAAATTTGTCCCTTTTTAATGTATTTACCCCGCCGAACCTGAGGTTTTTGATGCATACAAGTATTTTTGTTGGAACGTTGATACATCACTAATGGAATACTTATAGTGTCCCCATTACTTGATAAAATGATTTTGTGAGGATCAGTATAAATGATCTTTCCCTCGTGTTCGGCTATAGCTGAAACCCCCGAATCTAGAGCCGTTTGGCGTTCCAGCCCAGTTCCAACAATGCACTTCTCGGACCGAGAAAGCGGAACTGCTTGGCGCTGCATATTAGAACTCATTAAAGCCCGATTCGCATCATTATGCTCGATAAAAGGAATGAGGGAAGCTCCAATAGAAAAATATTGGAAGGGAAAAAAGCTTCTAAGATGAATCTGTTCCCATGCAATAGTAAGGAATTCTTGACGATATCGAGCTGGAACAACCTGTTCTTCCTGAATACCCCGATTCAGGGCCAAAGAATTTCCTGCCGCTACTATATAATACTCATCTCTATTTGGTGATAAATAAACCACCTGTGCCTCTTTTGATCTCTGAGATATTTCATAAAACGGACTCTCTATAGATCCCCAATGACCAATCCTCACATGAATAGCTAAGGATCCAATAAGCCCAACATTGATTCCTTCGGACGTGTCAATTGGACAAATACGTCCATAGTGGCTAGGATGGATATCTCGTATCCGAAAACTAGCAGTTCGCCCCGTCAATCCTCCAGGACCCAAATAACTCAATTTTCGCCCATGAACGATTTGTGTCAACGGATTAGTTCGATCCAAAACTTGAGATAACGGGTGTAGGCCAAAAAACGATTCATAAGTGGTTGTTAATGAAGTTGAAGTTACCAAATTTTGAGGAGTCGGTATTAATTTATGCCTGATTGCTCCACATATAGTTCCTCGAACCGCATTTTCTAAACGAACAAGAGCCAATCCGAATTGATCCTGTAACAGGTCTGCTACAGAACGAATACGTTTATTTTTCAAGTGATTCATATCGTCAAGTGTACCCATTCCAAATTTCATTCCGATCAAATGATCCGCAGCAGCCAATACATCTCGTGGTAACAAAAATGTATTGTTCTGAGGTATATCAAGATTCAGTCTCCGGTTCATATTTCGTCGACCAATCCTTCCTAATTCACATCTTTGTTGAAAAAATTTCTTTTGTAATTCCTTACATAAGGACTCAGAAAATACCGGATCCCCACCTACACAAGCAAATTGTTGATAAAACTCCAAAATAGCATTTTCTTTTGACCCAATCTTTTTTTTCTCCTTATCATTCGGAAAAGACAAGAAAATTTCAGGATAACAAACATTATCTAGAATTTTTCTTAGATTCGAACCCATAGCTGATGATAGAACTAGAATAGATATTTTTTGTTTCCTACTCACGCGGGCCCATATCCTTGCTTTTCTATCAATTTCTAATTCCGATCTTCCCCCCCAATCTGATATTATAGTGCTGGTATAGACAGAAATTCCGTTATTGTCCAATTCTGAACGGTAGTAAATACCGGGACTTTGCAATATTTGATTGATCACAATTCTGTATATTCCATTTACTATAAAGGTTCCTAGGGAATTCATTAGAGGAATGTTTCCAATAAAAACGGTTTGTTCTTGCATATCTCTACCGGTTTTCCAAATTAGTCCCGCGGGTACATATAATTCAGAAGAATATGTGAGTGATTCATACACAGCATCTCTTTCTTTTATCAAGGGTTCTACCAATTTATATGTTTCCACAAATAATTTAAATTCAATTTCTTGATCTTCAATTTTTGGAAATTTATGAAATTCTTCCGTCAAGCCCTGATTAATGAATCTACAAAATCCCTCAAATTGAATCTGACTAAATCCAGGTATTGTGGACATTCCCTCATTTCCATTCCGGAGCATCTTAATCTTAAGTTTCCTGTTTATCGAAAAAATCCCATTATTGACTCACTATTTATTCATCGAACCATACGGATCGATCTAACAATGATGGAATGTATATTCTGTTTACTGAATCACATGAAATTTCAGCCAACTCCATATATGTAATGTAATGTTCTGGGGTTTACATATACACATATATTTTGTTATAATTGAAATTGAAAAGGATTGATTATTGAAAATAATTGATACTGATTAGTCGTAAATCAATTTGATTTTGTTATACCATAAAAGAAACACAATTTGAGATACAAATTTAAGAACCGTTCACTAACTCTAAAGTAAAAATAGTTAATGGTTCCAATTTGCCCTGAATTTTTCGGTCTGTGACCGGAAATCTATTTTTTCTCTTTTCAATAGATAAGTACAATGGGATTCAAGATCAAAAAAAAATTAGTAATAGAATATGGATGGATAAAAATATTGTCCATTTTGGATCAGATTTGGCGGCATGGCCAAGTGGTAAGGCGGGGGACTGCAAATCCTTTATCCCCAGTTCAAATCCGGGTGTCGCCTGATCAACAAAAGACTTGAAATTTCTTATTCTGCTGATCTAACTCGACAAATTCTTGCCCCGCAAGAAGCAGAGGCAAACGACTAGGCCTGTCGTGTCGATACTTGAGGTCGGAAATCTTAGTATCCAAAGGTTCCTAAAGGACACTCCATTTTTGCTCCTAGGATTGAAGAAGAGATTATACGAAAGACTATCATATCAAGACTTCCTAATTATCTTACACTACCTATACTAAATACTAAAATAGTGTCTACTGACTCTGTCTGGAATTAGATTGAATAGAATAGGCTGATGGGAAATCAATTTAGAAGTTGTGGAAAGGACTGAAGATACTTTGTATCCAGACTCACGAGAGGCTTTGAGTACTCAAACATTCAATCAACATGGTTGGGCGGCTCTTATTTATAGAGTAAAAAGAAAAGTTGAAAAAAAAAAAATTCTTTGCCCGTGGTATATTTTGACGTCTTTTGCTTATGAAAGAAAGGTAACAAACAATAGGTCTTACTATTTCTACATGTTCCATTAGGAGCATTCCTTTGCTATTTCCAAATAAAAGGTGTGTGTATCGTATTTGTGCTTAATGCTTCCCGATTCTACCAGAAATTTTATAATATAGGAACTTGTTACGAGTGGATTCATTGGATTAGTTCATCAATAGCCTTAAGTCAGAATACTATTTTCTTTTGACTCTGCACCATTGATTCCACTATGATTATTGATCAATAATCAATAATGAAATAATTCCTTCATAGAGATAGGAGACATAATTCACATGGATATAGTAAGTCTCACTTGGGCTGCTTTAATGGTAGTCTTTACATTTTCCCTCTCACTCGTAGTATGGGGAAGAAGTGGACTCTAGGGGTACTACTAATTGAATAATCGATTGAGTGATCGAATTGTATCAATCGTTTAATTGATCGTTTTGCGAAACTAAAAAAAAAAAAAAGATTCCTTGGTTTCGTTTTCTTTTATTTTATTTTTTTTTTTATTTTATATATATTATATATAAAAAAATATATATTATATATAAATATAATTATTAATATAAATCTATATATTAAGTTATTAAGTTATAAGAAGCCTAGGAATTAGAAGAGTTGGCCTTGGATTATTTTGGATTGATCGAAACCCATACAAGTAGATGTAGCGAAAAAAAAAAAGAAATAGAATTAGACTGCTATTTCGATGTACATGTATTAGATGTACATCTAATACATGTACATAAGAACTAATAATCCAACCAAGTTTCAGTTAAATTAATCATTTTGACTGACTGTTTTTACGTAGATAATAAGTAAAAAAGCAGTAGGAACTAGAATGAACAGTGCAGTAGCAATAAATGCGAGAATATTGACTTCCATAATCTCATTGTTTTTTTTACTTCGCAATAACTCGGGATCTAATCCCATAGAGATAAGAAATTTGACTCCTGTCAATTCAATGGGATGAATTGAATTCTGATGATACTGAATCGGATTATAAATAACAATATCTGATCTATCAATATGTACTCCAGGTAAAAGTAGGGGAACTCTATTCCATTTCATTGTTCAAGAACAATTGAAAAAGAAAGTCAGACGAGTATGGTATCTATTAAAATACTGAATATAGTAATGCCACCGATTGTACCAACTTACATATGTCTCCCCTTATCAATCGGTATTAGTGAAAGAAATTGAAATTCCCGTACTTGTCTGATGATAAATGCGAAACGAAAAACAAAAGAAATAAGGATCCCCGCTCCGCTGGGGATTAGATCTTGCTACCTGTCCCCCCTTTCACAGAAAATGGGGAGATGAATTGATAAATTCATCGGATCCTAGTTCGGGACTGACGGGGCTCGAACCCGCAGCTTCCGCCTTGACAGGGCGGTGCTCTGACCGATTGAACTACAATCCCAGCAAGGTGTATGGCATACATATTCTTACTAGTTTGATAAGAACATTCTATTCGTTGTGTTGTAACAGAAACACGAATGATATACTGAATATCCACATGGATATGGAATATAGTGAGAGCGACACGGATTACTATTTTTCAATGAGAAAAGGAACTATTTTTATTTTAATGATACTTAATCTTAATTAAGTATCATTAATCTAGATCGTTAGAAAAATCAGAACGAATGAGAAAAACATGGATAGAGAAAAAATTGACTCTTTCTCTTCATTTCTACGGATCAGGCATTTCTGTTTCTGGAGGACAAATTGGTTATTTCATATTCATGGAGCAACGAATTATTGGGCCGAGCTGGATTTGAACCAGCGTAGACATATCGTCAACGAATTTACAGTCCGTCCCCATTAACCGCTCGGGCATCGACCCAGGAAGAATTAATTCTAGATTTATTGATAATCTACGATCAACTTCCTCCCTACCCCCAGGGGAAGTCGAATCCCCGCTGCCTCCTTGAAAGAGAGATGTCCTGAACCACTAGACGATAGGGGCATATCCACCCGACCGTCATCATACTATGATAATCATCATCATAGTATTATCATACTATGAACAGTTTTTTTGGAATTGTCAATAGAATCTAATGGTATGACTAGATCCAAAGAGTCTTTCCTACTTTTTTTATGTTATGATTCCATAGAATTTTTTTATTTGATGGTTCTTGTATGAACCCCTATGCATATATGTACATATATACATATATGCAGACACATATGCATATACAGACATATATGCATTAGACTCATAATGGAAAATTCATGAATTGAATAAAACGGGCCCTTTTAACTCAGCGGTAGAGTAACGCCATGGTAAGGCGTAAGTCATCGGTTCAAATCCGATAAAGGGCTTTTTCCACTAAACTCAAGATTTAGTCTTCGTTTTTCAGCGGAGAACAGAGATATTTTTTTTTCTAAAAAAAGAAAAAGGTAACCACCATTATAATGAGTTCTGATTATTATGAGTTATAGTTAGAAAGTTGAACATTTATTCATTATCATAATAACTAATTGCACTTATTAGGAGTAGTCTACCCTGTAGTGACATAGTAGTCCTCTTCATGTATCATTATTCAAATTTTTTGTCCTGGGATATAAATATTCTAGAATATTCTAGATATCCAATCCCTATTATTAATAACCAAACCAAAGTATTCTTACTTCTCCATTGTTCTTATCAAACCCACCATAAAATTATAAATCAATAAAAAGTAAGTGGACCTGACCCATTGAATGATGACTATATCAGCTATTCTGATATTTAAATTCGATATAGATTAATTCGATATAGATTAAATTGTACAAGCGGATTGATTTTTTTATTTCCTTAGACCACGCAAGGCAAGAATTTGTCGATATTTCCGATTTAATCT
>QRFJ01005897.1:0-58461 GCA_006176705.1 Cocos nucifera
AATAATTTCGGATCAGTGGAGAAGACCTCAATTAAGAAATCCAGTTTGTACAATGATCGGTCTGACTAACTAAGAGTGGATCAATAATTTGGATTACGTGAAATTCGTGAATTAGAGTCCAAGTTGGCACGCACCATGAGTAGAGAATCATTAAAAAGTGTTCCAACTCATTGACTAACCCTCACCAATTAACTGTTAGTGAGGCGATAGTCAGTTGGTGAGGACTCGCACCACCCACTAAAAAATCATTAATCAATGGAATTTTTGCATCTCTTACGAGGGAGTGTTAGGGATCTGAGGAAAATAGGTGGGAGATATTTATTTAAAAAATAAAATTTTTAAATAAATATGATCAAGTCACAGTTATAGTATCTAACTAGAATCTGTGAACCTCTACAGAAAAATGTGCTGCGGTCCAACCCATTGGACGTATCGCTGTACACCAGTAGAGCTGATCGGCGATCCAATTATGAAAAGATTGGCTAAGACTATAAAATATTTTGAATTTGAGAAGTTAACTCCACTGATTTTGGATCAGGATTCGCCCTCCCATCTTATCAGCTCTGCCAATCCACTGAACAGAGCATCTCTAAAAGAATAATGGATTAGAGCGAAGGTTAATAAGCAGGATATTACATGTTGGGCCTCGATGTCTGATGAGCTCCAGCGCCAACATGAAGATATCAAGACTGCTCGCAAATGTTGGCTCACCTACAAGAGATGTTTTGTAATAGAGTTGCGCAGCCAAGTATCAAGTCATGAAATAACTTTTTAAGGCTAAGATGCATGATAGGCAGTCGATCCAAGATCACTATCTGATGATGATCAAAGACATGGAAGAGCTTGAGAAGCTTGGTGTGAAGTTAGACTTGGATCTGCAGAATGATATTATTCTGCAATCCTTAACTGATGCATATGGGTAATTTATCTGAATTACCACATGCATAAATTTCAAAAATCCTTGGCCAAATTAATGAATATGTTGGTCACTCACCACTGCAGCTATTATGGCTATGAGTGTTCTAAAGCTTAGTTCTTGCTATGGAATGGACTTCTTCCAAAGAAAATCTTATGCAAAAAAAGTTCTGTGAAAAAGCAGAAGGTGGAAGGAGCAAAGAAGAAGAAGACAGAGCTGAAAGATGAAGCCGCTGCTAAAGAAAAGTAATTTCATTGCAACAGCGACGGCACTGAACGGAACTGTCCTACTACCTGGCATCCTCACAGAACAAGAAGGAAGGTCCTTCTGGAGGTAGCTCGTTATTGAGTTCTAAACCTTACGATTCTTCTGCATACAGATGCTTGACTTTAGTTCTAGTGCTCATCTGTGCACTTCCATGCAGGTTTGAGAATAGCAGGAGATTGAGGATGGAGATATGATCCTACGCATCGATAATGGAGCAAGAGTGCTGCAGTGTGTGAAACTTATCCTCTTCGATTACCACTGGTTTAGACTTAGTTTTGAAAGACTATATTATGTGCCTGCAGCTAGCAGAATTTGATTTCTGTTTCATGCTTAGCACTAAGAGCTATGTGATTACTTCTTTAAGACCATTGTAACATTCTTTATGAAAAAAAAAAAATTGCAAATAGTTTTCTTATTAACGATCTTTATCAGCTACATATTGATGTACCTATTCTAACTATCGAGCAAAACGTGAATGCCAAACGACTAGGGATAGTCCAACGACAGAGATCTATGGCACCTAAGATTAGGTCAATATAGCAGAAGTAGATCAACAAATTGAAGAAAAATGAGCTATTGAGTCCATTGACTTTCGAGTCATATCCAACTTGTGAATCTTGTCTCCAAGGCAAAATGACCAAACTTTCTTTTGTAGGACATGGGGAGAGGGCCACAGATCTTCTTATCCTAGTACATACTGATGTGTGCGGCCCATTTGATGTGCCAGCTAAAGGTAATTTTGTCTACTTCATTACCTTTATCGATGATCTGTTTAGGTATGGGTATGTGTATCTTATGAGACACAAGTCTGAAGTCTTTGAAAAGTTCAAAGAATTCAGACATGAAATAAAAAAATAAACTGAAAAATCTATTAAGGTTCTTCGATTAGATCAAGGAGGTGAATACCTTAGCCGAGAATTTCTAGACTATCTCAAGGATAATGGCATAGTCTCTCAATGACTACCACCAAGAACACCTCAACTAATGGATTTCAGAACGGAGAAATCGACTCTATTGGATATGCGTCGAATCCATTGATAGCTTTACAACCTTTCTGTTTTCTTCAGGACACTCATTATTATCTTCAATTTATCTACTGAATAGGATTCCTCTAAGACCGTTCCTACACACCATATGAGATATGCACGGTAAAAACCAAGTCTTCATCATCTCAAAATTTGGGGTTATCCGGCTCATGTCAAAAGATAACAAGCGAACAAGTTAAGATTTTAGGTCCTTCAGAGCTCAATCATAGATATCTTAAAGAGTCATTAGGATACTATTTTACATTTTAGAAGACCATAATGTGATTGTGATCAACATGCCATCTTTCTTGAAAAATAGTTTATTCAAGATCGTGTGGCATTGGAAAATGATTAAGCTTAATGAGAAGTCTCACAAGTACACGAGCTAAGGACCAATTGGAACAAATCTGGTTGAGCTAATAAACACTACCTCCTCCACCTCGTAGATCAAAAAAGTTTCCCGTCCTCTGAAGATCTTAGGTATTATTCGAAGGAAGTACGAGAAAATGTTCCTCATGTAATGGTGCTCATGGTGATGATCCCAAAACCTACAATGAGGCGATATCAGAATATCGACTCGTGAAATGGCTAAGAGCAATGCAGTCAAAAATTGACTCGATCACTCGACAAGTCTGGACCTTGTAGATCCACCAGAATATAAGTACCTATTGGTGTAAATGAATCTTCAAGAGAAAGATTGGTGTAGATGGGAATGTGGAGACATTCAAGGCTAGACTATGCAAAAGGTTTAGTCAATGCGAAGCATTGACTATCAGGATACCTTTTTCCAGTGGCTATGCTAAAATCCATCCGCACATGCTTGTCATTGCGCCTATTTCGATTATGAAATATGGCAAATGGATGTGAAAATGGCATCTTAATGGTATCTTGAGAAAGATATCTATATGGGATAGTTGCTGATTTCATCCAGTTGATACTGATCACAAATTTGCAAGCTGCAAAGGTCCATAATATGGACTTAAGCAAGCATCTCGGAGCTGGAAACATCATTTCAATGATGTGATCATACAATATTTGGTTTCATCAAAAATGAAGAGAACCATGTATCTTCAAAAAGGTCTAGTGGGAGCGCTGTTGTCTTTCTCGTATTGTACGTGGATGACATCCTCCTTATTGGGAATGATATTCTCATAATGACAACAGTCAAATTATGGTTGTCCAAGGAATTCTCCATGAAGGACCTAGGTGAAGCATCCTTTATTCTAGGAATTAAGATTTATAGGATTAGATCGAATAGAATGCTAGGATTTTCACAGAAGATGTACATAAAGATATAAGAGGTTTAGTGTGGAAACTCTAAACGGAGATTAATACCCTTCAGACATGGTATTCATCTTTCCAAGAAGATGTGCCCTAGCACACCTGAGAAAATAGAACGTATGAGCAAGATCCCTTCTGCTTCTGCAATAGGGAGCCTCATGTATGCCATGCTATGTACACGATCTGATATAGCCCATGCTGTGAGTGTCACAAACAGATATCAGTCAAATCCAGGTGAAGAACACTGGACTTCTGTGAAATGTATCCTTAAGTACTTGAGAAGAACTAAGGATATGATGTTGGTCTTTGGTAACGGAGAACTCCACGTCCAGGGATACATAGACTCAGATTTCATGTTCGATGTAGATGATCGAAAGTCGACATCTGGGAATCTATTTGTGTGCAATGATGGTGCTATCAGCTGAAAGAGTTTCAAGCAAACCGTGATAGCAGATTTCACCATGAAAGCAGAATATATTGCTACATTAGAGGCTGTGAAGGAAGCATTCTAGTACAAGAAGTTTGCTACAGAAATTAGAGTAATGCGATCAGATGCCATTCCTCTATACTGCGACAACAATAGCACCATAGCCCTTGCTAAGGAGCCGAGGTCTCATCAGAAATCCAAGCACATTAAGCGGTGATACCACCTAATCTGCGATTACCTCGAGAAGGGTTACGTCGAGGTCAAGAGAGTTGACTCCACAGACAATGTGGCAGACCCGCTTACAAAGCCATTGGGCCAACAGAAGATCGAAGCCTACCTTGAGAAGATGGGACTTAGACTTGTAGCCAATTGGCTTTAGGATAAGTGGGAGATTGTTAGATATATGTGCCCTAGAAGCCAGAATTGGCTGACACTTGTAATACACTTCTAGGGGCAAAATTATAATTTTGACTAAATCAATAAAATGGGTTATTTTCTATCACATATGTGTATTTAGTGTCTGTGATACATCCTTTGAGTTAATGGTAATGATAATTCATATTTTCAAGAGTTGAAAATTTAAGACATGAATAATCATTATTAACTCATAAAATGCTCCCGACCATAGGATCATCACGAGGATGGTGATTGATCCGGAAGGTTGGTGTACAATCGCTTCTCTTTAGTAGATGAGTCTTGAGTCTACGGTGTGGAGACACCGGAGCGAGAGTACAGGTACTCGTTAGAGAATGAGGGCACTGAGCGTGACCACCTCGAGTAGTCATTAGGAAGTCTACCTTCTCGTCAATGACTGACTCGATGCTGCAGTAGTGTGTCTGGTTCTTTGACCTGAGGTGCATCGGCAGTTCACCTTGAGGGTGTTATAGTTTGACTACACCATTACTCGGTCTCCTAGCCATATGGAACCCTGAGGTGTATGTTGGCTATAGCATGTTCATTGTAGGAACTGGATCGCATCAAGATGGAATCTATCTACCTCGGTGGTAGAGGAGCAGCCCTATGATGATCATGAGAATCAAGTCCAGAAGCCCATGGCCATGGCAGAGTGAAATAATAGAAAGAGTTTCTATTTAGATTTTCACATTCGGACTTGAATCGAATGATTACATCATATGACAGAGACTAGGGTTTGACGAGTTCACCTTAACCCTAATCTGATCGGGGCTCAAGATAGAAGAACTTAATCACACAGGTAGCTGCACCAAGAGGTTCGCATTCAGCTCTGATGGGTTGCCACCATATACTGCTAGGTGTCACTGGTGGATTTTGGGAGCAATTAGAATGATTTAGATGATCGATCATTCTAGCTGTTCGAATCAGAAGAGTTCTGATCCATCCATCGAAAGGAGTTTCGATGATGTCGATGATAGAGATCATGACATATCCCATTACCATACAGAACTGAACCTAACTGGGTCACACAAACAAGGGTTTGAATCTGGTGATCATCAATTGAACTGATCTAGTTCAATTGATCTGAATGAGATTCAATTAGGTTCAAGAAAATCGTGCTAGCACTCGATTGAACCTAACGTTCTTCTTTTACTATCATAAATAAGTTGTCCTGACTGAGCCAAAGGAGTTTGTGCTCAATCAGAGGCCTTCACTATGGTCTGACTGGAGGTTGTCCAAGTCAGAAAAGGTTGTCTTATTTTGTAAGACATTACCTGCCATTTTTGGTCACCTGCCATTTCTCGTTCCTTTGACTTTGGTCAAAAGTCTGACCTTTGACTGGTCAAATGTTGACCATTGACACTTTGACTTTCTGTCCACATGTCATGCACCTATTGGAGAGCTGGTGGGGGCCTGTCCCCCTGCCAGAACCTGGCAAGGAGGAGGGCGCACGCCACCCTTGGCGTGTGCCCAAGCTGGAGGCGCCCAGGAGTCCCTGTTGGATAGGGACTCCATCTCCTTTTTGGATTCCGATTAGAGTTCTCCTAAGAACCAACTTTGACTGGTCTTAGGCACCCATCTAAGGAGGAATCCAAGGGACTCTATTTCCACCAATCAGATTTAGATCTGATTTCACAAAGGGTTGTGATTGGTTGGGAAGAAGAGGAGTTGGATCACGCTTAGTCTATAAATAAGACCCTGCGCCCAACTCAAAGAGTAATTAAGAATTTCCATGCCCCAAGGCTGCCTCTCCTCTCCTCCTCCATGCCAAAGCATCTTCTCCCTCTCCTCTCCACATCCAAAAGTAGTTTTGGATACTTGGTTGGTGCAATCCAGATGAGAGAAAGGCGACTGAAAGCTAGAAGGCTGCGCTGCTGCAAAGGACAACTGCTGATCTTCAAAAGAGTTTTGAAGATCCTCCAGATCAGATCCAGATCTAATTTTTGGAGATGTGATAGAGAAGAAGAGGATCTCTAGATCCAGCCTGAGTGGATACCGATAGAGGCCAGGCACTTGCGTGGCTAGATCCAGAACCTTCCGCTGCTTACAGGATCATCAACGGGTAATAGGATTACCCACTTCAAGGTAAATTAAATTTGATTTAATTTATCTAATTTTATTTTAATTATTAAAATAATAAAATCAGATCTAAAATATCTCTAGATCTGATCTAGATCAAAGAGAAAAATTTTTGAAATATATCTCTTGATCTGATCAGATCTGAACGAACCTGGTCCGGAAATCAGGATTTTCCTTCAACCCCTATTTTTTTTGTTGACAGAAAGATCAAAAAAATTCCTTTACAAAAAATTAATAGAAATGGTGGCACTAGAAGGTTTGTAAAGATTTTCATGAACCTTAAACAAAAATTTCTTTTGACTTGGTCTTCCAATAACTTCCATATGCGAAAAAGAAAGAGAGAATGGAGGCATGAGAAACCTTGGGCATGGAGATTATTCATGTAAAAATATAAAGAGAAAAGGGTGGGGCGTGAGGATTAGATGGCGTAAGGAATAGGGAGTCTTAGTGTGACTAGGACTCCTATTTTGACTTGGTCAAACAAGGTCTTTTAACCAAATAAAAGCAAGAGTAAATCAACTCAATTAAATAAGGTCCTAACCTATTTAAAGATTTAATTAAATTAGATTTAATTTTAATTTAATTTTTTAATCAAATTAGAAAATTGGGTTGACCCGAGTCCTAGTTAGACTAGGACTAGTTCTTTCTTGCACTTGACTTATCCAATAAGCCAATTGAACTTGATCCAATCAATCCCAAACCAAATCTAATTAAATTATATTTAATTAGACTTAATCTCAATCTTCTGACTTAATCAAATTAAGTTAATTAAAAATTAAATTGCTAATCAATTCTCCTGCAATACTTGCACTAGGTTAAACATCAATTGTATTGATTATTTAATCCTAAAATAATTCTAAATTGCTGATCAATCATCCGATCGAAATGTGAACTCTAATGTGTGTGGCATCATAAGTTCGAACCTAAGTCGGTAGTATAAGAATAAATTTCTACACCAATCGAAGTAACCATCTAGCAATGATATCCAACGGTCGGATAGGTTGAAAGGTGTAGAATACCATCCTTAGAATCCATGCGAATATAGTTTTCATATAATTCATCCCCTTGACCATAATGCTCGTAGGATACCTTAGAGTTCAACTATCAACTTTGATCAGATTGTCCACAGTGTATTTCAAAATATCAAATCCATCTGATGGATTATCCTAACCAAGGTTTTACTATATTGAAATACAGTGATACATTCTTCTCCAACTCTTGGAATGGTCAATTCCATCTTGATCGCACTCCAACTTCGTAAGTACTTGATTATGCTCAGAAGTCTTTCATTACTGAATTAGAAATTCAATTAGTCTGGTACCAAAACATAGTGAGTTGCTTGTAAGTCACTGAGGTGATATCAGGTCTAAAGGATACTTATACCTATATCCTATTAGAGATATTCTTGATAGCAAAATGCTCTGAAGTTGGTCACGTTCAATGATGATGTACCCATACATCTCATCTGTATGCCATACCAGTATCTCCACACTTCTTGATTAAGAGGATAACCAACGTATATGGCATATAGCGACCTATGCTCGATAGACACTATCGTCCTAATTAACAGCCTATCATTTGATCGTAAATAAATTTAAGAACTAATCGATAAATTCTCTCTTTATCAAAACTAAATAGTCCTAAGGATTTCATCACAATAATAGAGTTCATTAGAAGATGTAAATTTATGATGAAAAAAGATGCCAAAATATTTTTTATTAATTAATAAATTAATTATAATATCTCAACCATCAATCGGATGATGATTGACTTTCGAACATAATTCCTAATATTGGGAATGTCTGACTTATGTTAAATATTTACAATCGAAAAAGCTTGGACCTAGGTCCGATAAATGCTTGTTCATAGGGTATCCCAAGAAAACTAGAAATTATTACTTCTACTTTGCTGAGGAACAAAAGATATTCGTCAGCAATAGAGCAGTCTTTTTGAAAAAAAAGTTTCTTAGTGAAGGAACAGCTACCTCTAATGTTGAACTTAATAAAGTTCAATAGGTAGAAGAACTGACATATTCTAGTGAACCTGCAGAACTAGATTTGATAAGATCAAATCTAGAGCCTATTGAAATGGCACCAACAAGATTCAGTGGAATATCATGTCAACCAAATAGATACTATGATTTCTTGATCTGAGATGGTGATCCTGTTGAACTTGATGAGAACAATGAGGATCTGATCACCTACATAGATGCCATGCAGAGGTTCGACTCCGATAAGTGGCTGGAAGTCATGAAATTTGAAATAGAATCTATGAAGGTCAACAGTGTATGGACACTAGTTGATCCACCTAAAGGGGTAAAATCCATTGGGTGTAAGTTAATTTTCAAAAAGAAATGGGATGCAGATGAAAAGGTGGAGACCTATAAAACCCATCTAACTGCCAAGGGATATCGTCAGCGTAATGGTATTGACTATGATGAGATATTTTTTTCAGTGGTAATGCTTAAATCTATTCGGATCATGCTTGCGATAGCGGTATATCTAGACTATGAGATCTGACAAATAAATATGAAAATAGCTTTTCTAAATAGAGAGCTAGATGAAGAGGTGTACATGATACAGCCTAAGGGTTTCACATCCACAGACGAGTCTAAGGTATACAGGCTTCAAAGATCAATCTATGGATTAAAGCAGGCATCGCGGAGTTGGAACATGCATTTTGATAAAATAATCAGAACGTATGGCTTCGTTAAGAATAGAGAAGAATCCTACATGTATAAATGGGCCAACAGTTCTATTATTGTATTCCTTGTACTATATGTTGATGACATTCTCTTAATCAAAAATAGCATCCCTGTATTATAGAGAATAAAGATTTGGCTATCGTCTTAATTCTCCATGAAGGACTTGGAAGAAGCTTCCTACATCTTAGGGATGAAGATCTATAGGGATAGATCTAAAAGATTGCTGGGATTATCTTATTCCACGTACATTGATATCATGCTGAAGTGATTCAGCATGAAGAATTCCAAGAAGGGCTATCTTCCGATAGGTCATAAAATTTTGCTTTCAAAGAGGAATTATCCGACAACTTCTCAAGAGAGAGAGCGTATGAGTAGAATACTATATGCTTCGATAGTAGATTTTATTATGTATGCCATGATGTGTATGAGATCAGATATGGCATACTTACTAGGAATAGTGAGCAGATACCAGTCTGACCCAGATGAGAATCACTAGAAGGTTGCGAAGATAATCCTGAAGTATTTGAGAAATACCAAGGACTAGTGGCTCATCTATGGAGATACTGACTTGAAACTTATGGGATATACTAATTTTAGTTTTCAGTCAGATCATGATGATAATAAAAGTATGTCAGATTTTGTGTTTATCCTAAATGGTAGAGCGGTCTGTTGGAAGAGTTTTAAGCAGCACACTGTAGCCGATTCTATGTATGAGGTAGAGTATGTTGCAGCATCTGATGTTGCGAAAAAAGCTATGTGGCTGCAGAAGTTCATCGGTGAGCTGGGAGTGGCACCCTTCTTGGATGGTCCGATTCTGCTATACTGTGATAGCACTAGAGCCATAGCTCAAGCAAAGGAGCCGAAGACACATTAGCACACCAAACATATTCTTCGTCGCCAACACCTTATATGAGAAATCATGAAGCAAGGTGATATCAAACTTCAGAAGATCGATGAAAAGAAGAACATGGCCGACCCCTTTACTAAAGCTTTAAGAATCAAAGAGTTCGACAATCACAAATGGAAGATGGATATCCAATACTGTTCTGAGTGGCTTTAGTCTAAGTGAAAGTTGTTGGAAATTATATCCTAAAGCCAATCATATAGGTTGTAGATGGTTGAGCTAAATGTAATTATACTTAAATTATTAATAAATAAAATTATTATTACGACCTTTTTCATCACTTTGTGCATCTTTCTATAATGAACTCTTATGTGATGAAGTCCTTAGGACTATTTAGACTTAATAAACGAGGATTTATCATTTAGTCCTCAAATGTGTTCGCAACCAAATGATTCGTTGTTATCTAGGACAACAACGTATCGAATGTAGGTCATTGTGTGTCATAAGTGCTGGTTGTCCCCTTAATCAAGAAGTATGGAGATACTATTATGGCATGCAGGTAAAGTGTAAGGGTACATTTCACTGAACGTAACCCAATTATGGAGCTCTCTACTGTTAAGAGTTGCTTGCAAAGGATATGGGTATAAGTGTCCCTTAGACTTGAGACCACCATGGTGACTTGCAAGCAACTCATTGTATTTAGGTATCAAACTATCTGAATTTCTAATTTAGTGATGGAAGGCTACTAGGTGTAGTTAAGTACTTGTAAAGTCGATGTGTGTGTCAAGATGGAATTGATCCCTCCAAGTGTTGGAGCAAGTGCATCACTGTATTTTAATTTAGCAAATCATCGGCCAGGGTGATCCATGTGATAGATACTAAATTTTGAAATACACTATGGATGAATTTTAGGGTTGATAGTAAATCCTAGATCATCCTTTGAGCATCGAGGTCAAGGGGATGAATTATACGATAACCATATGCCACAGGTTCGTCATTGTTGTATTACAATTTTTCGATCTATCCAAACGTCGGGTACCATTGCTAGATGGTCACATCGATTGGTATAGAAAATTAGTTTTTATGCTACCGACTTAGGAATCAAACCTATGGGGTCACACACATAAAAATTTCCTATCTGATCTGATGGCTGATCATGAGTCCTGATGATCTAGGACTCTATGGTTAAGAGTTCCCCTGGATTGGGACTCTGTGACTAGGAGTCCTACTAGACTGGAACTCTATCTTTATAGATCCCACTAAACTGAAACTCAGAATTCTACTTATCTAAAACTCTCTGATCAAGAGTTTTACTGGTCTGAAACTCTGTGATCGTGAGTTTCATTCATTTGGGACACTGGGTTCAAGAGTCCCATTGGTTTGGGACTCTTCAAGAGTTTCATGTTGATGGAACTTCATTATTCAGACATCCATCCAATTGGAACTTTGATATTTTTAAAGGATTAATTAGTAATTTGATTGTTGATTAGCTCAATTTTATTAAGCAATGAGGATTTGATCAAATCTGATCGAATTGGATTTGATTTGGTTTGACTCGATGACCTAATCGCTATGGAAGATTTGATCTTGATTTTATCAGGACCTGGATCTAATTAATTTTTAATTTGATTAAAATTTTATTAGATTAGATTAAGCCTTATTTGGTTGGGTTTGATCTAATTTAATTAGGTCTAGAATTATTGGTTTGGTTGAAACCAATTAAGATAAATTCAAAGTTTGAATTTAAACTTTCCCCTGCACCACCTTGCTTTGACTTTTTCACTCTTGTCTCATGCCCCAAATTTTTTACGTAAGTTTTTCTCTCACAAAAGAAGGTTTCTGTGCCCCTCCTCTATTCTACTTTTGACCTGGTCCAAGCGTTGGACCAGTTCAAATAAACTTGAATTTTGAATTCAAGTTTTGGTTAGTTGGTTGAAACTTTCTATTCTTATCCTCTCTATGCATCAAACTCATTTCTCACACACACTTTTATGCATTTTTGAGTATGGGAACATACAAGGAGAGTCCTTCTACATGTCAAACACTCTAGTTTGGTGTTAGAAAGAGATAATCTCTACACTTGAATTTTGAATTCAAGTGTTTAGTTGAAACCATCTAACCTCTTTCTCCCTTATCCAAACCTACATGCAAATCACACTGTTAGCGCACATTTAAAATTGTTTTTCATGTGGGCTTGCATGGGTTTATGTGAAAGAAGGCTGAGAGGTGTGAGAGAGTTTCTTAGAGAGAGAAAATTAGAGTGGAGTGTATCCATCTGGGATGGAAAAGTCAAACCGAGATTCTTGTGCTTAAAATCTTTGTATGCCACTTCTTTTATTTTCCAATCTTTGGTCGCCCATCTAATAAGTGTTTGCAGAGAGGTGTATGATAGAGGGAGAGTCTTTTGATCCATGAAAAATTATTTCATGAGAAAATTCCAAAGAGAGAGGGCGTGAGAGGATTTTTGGTAATCAGGGTTTTTGGTGAGTGCAAAACCCTTGAACTGGGTCTTTGGGTTCGAGTGGAGAGATTGAGTGCTGTGAGTACCCGATCATCATCAAACTTTAGACACCAATTCGTCATCCTCCATACTCAGCATTCTAATTTTCTAGAGTGTCCAAGAGATTAGAAAGAAGACGATCAATTGGATCGATCGCAATCAGCTATCGAAGGCTCCGGTGAGGAGCTAGCACTCCAATGGAGCTGGTCAGGATCGGGAGCTCCATGTGGATCAATCATAGAGGTTGAAAGAGTGTGCAGCTGCAGCATGACACCATAACTTATTTTGATGGATTTAGATTATGGAGATCAGCTACCCACGCACAAGTATCGAGTTCTGAACTCATATCGATCAGTAGATTCGATTTGCTGATCAATCATATTTAAAATTTAAATTACATAATAGCATGTCTAGATCCTGAGTAGAATTTAAATTGATTAGATAAATGCATGTAGTAGATTAATTTTAGATTAATCTAATTCTTTTGCTTCTATATAATTCAAAAATATTTTAAAAATGCATGCTAGAAATCCTGCTCGATTTTCTTCATTGGGAATATCGTTATCCTCTATTTTGATTGTGGGAGTGTGTGGGCCTTTGATTATCGCTCTCTAAAATTGATAATCAAGTGCTTGAATATAAATGCACATGCGTGCTTTCCAATAAGTGTAATTTGTTCCATTGAATAAGGGTGGCCGATTGGTCGATTGCCCTTCAGTAAGAGATGCACTCATATAGGTTGCCATTTGATTTTAACTCTTGATTGTTAAATAAAATGAAGTAAGTACTAAGCTCTGATACCACTTGTTGCCCAACAAGACAACCCAAGAGGAGGGGGGGTGAATTAGATTTTTCAAAACTTAAAACAAGTCAAGTACTATTTTCAAAAATAAGTGATGAGATGGTGTATGCTTTAGTTCTAAGTATGCAGAAATATAGAAATATAAATGTAATGAAATGAAGTAAATAAGATAATTATAAATAATAAAAAATTTATAGTGGTTCAGTGCTCCTTACACCTACGTCACTCTCCTAGGCCCACTTAAAAATTTTACTATAATCTTTCCAAGGTTACAGCTAGATAGTTTTTTAAGGCTCACTATCCAAAATCGAGTTGACTTTTATACTGGCTCACCAATCACAACCAACCCCTAAGCCAACCCTTAGCTTACAATCCAATTTTCAGGCTTGGATAAGCCTTCCCCTTAGCTTCAAAATCCTATTGAAGCTAAGTTACAAGAAAGAAAAAAGTTGAACAACAAAAATGAACAAAAAGCTCCTTTGATAAGCAAATAAGTCGATGAAGCTTTTTGGAGTCTTCTTGGAGGAAGGATTTTAAACTATTTGAGCTTGTCTTCTTGCAGAATAGAATCACTTGATTTGATGTTTCTTGAAGTTGGAAGTGGAATGCTCTCTTTTCAGAGCTCTTTTTACTCTTACTCTTAACTTTTTGATTCATTTCAATGATTGAATGGTTATGTCACTTTCTTCAGGTATTTTGTAGGTAATTTTTCATGTTTAGAAGACTGGAGAATTCTGTTTGATCATTGAAGAAGCAAAAATGATCGTTTGAATCCAATCTATACAGTTCTGGATATTTTGTAGAAACTACCCATTGAAGCTCGAGTCGAACCTCGAATCGACTCGAGCATTAGCTCGAGGTCATTTGCTCCGCTCGATCCTTAGATTAAGAGTTTCTGTATGAAGATCAATTTTTCTATATTTTACTGAGACTTCAGCTCGTGGACCTTGAGTCGACTCGAGCCTCTGCTCGAGACTGTGCTGAACTTTGCTTCAAAATTATCATCTTCTATATTTCTCCTGAGACTTCAACTCAAGAACCTTGAGTCAACTCGAGCCTCTACTCGAAACCTTGCCCCAAAATCACCATTCTCTAGATTTTCATTGAGACTTCAACTCGAGAACCTCGAGTTGACTCGAGCCTCCGCTCGAGACTATTCCTTCTGAAACTTCTACATACCAGTCTGCGTATTAGCTCGAGCTGAACAACGAGTCAAACCTCGAGTCAACTCGTAGGCTTCTTATGCTGAAAATACTGACAGTTATATCTATATCCCATTAAAGACATTCTCGACAGTAGAATGCTCTGGAGTTGATCACGTTCAGTGATAATGTACCCTTATATCTCACCTGTATGCCATACCAGTATCTCCACACTCCTTGGTTATGAGGACAACCAATCTATATGACATACAGCGACCTATGCTCGATAGACGCTGTTGTCTTTATTTACAGCTTATCATTTGATCGTGAATAATTTTAAAAATTAATTGATAAATTCTCTCTTTATCAAACCTAAATAATCCTAAAGACTTCATCATAATAATGAAGTTCGTTAGAAGATGAAAACTTATGATGAAAATATCAAAAATATATTTTATTAATTAATAATTAAATTATAATTATAATATAACTCATCTATCACAGACTGACGATTGACTTTAGAATATATTTTTCAACACACCACACATGAGATGGTGGCAGATCCCATAACGAAGCCAATCCCTAGAGATATATTTGTTGAGCATGTAAAATCTCTAGAATTACATAGATTATAGAGTTTTATATTTTTTTATGTCTAAGCATAATGTATATAAATAATTTTTTTTGAATGAATAAATATGATAATTTTTTTATTCAGTGATTTTTTTTGGTAAACATGTACACAATATCATAGTATGTCGTACAGGTTGGTAATTAAGGTTGACTCTCTCACATGAGCAACCGCCTTGGGCACTTATGAAGAGCGAGCCAAGATAAGATATTCTATATTTTTTAGCATTGAAAATGACAGTCAAGAGACATCCTGTGGTATGTAAGAACACAATGCAGTTTATAATATCGTCCTGATAAGAGATCAGAATGAGATCCGACAGAGACATAATATATAGATTGAATTATGGATTACCATCATCCATAATACCTATAGCCAGATGCGAGATCTCCTCCAGGTGCTATAAAGGCGAGCGGAGTGGTAGAACTCGAGTTAAGTGCCGGGGGTGCTTGGACTAAGATCTGTATGGTGTAAAGCAAAGAAAATCGACATACGTTCTTATAGAATAAGAGATACACCATAGCATGTGTTTCATACTGCATGCGACCATGATTGGAAAGCAAATGAATGAATCCCTACTTCATTACTATGTGAGTCCCAGAAAGGTATAGAATCTTTTCATTGAAACCTTTATTACTTTGACAGTATCATGAAGTGAAGAGTTAGTATATGCTACTTTAGCATGTATCCAAAGGTTATGATAATGCGACCTGAAGGAGTAATATCAGGAAAGCAACTAATTTTAATCTAAATGATATGTGAATAAAAGAAAGATCAGGTCTGATATATATATACTATGCTTGTGTCTGAGATATGTCCGTTATGAAGCTATTTCTAGAAGTATCATAAGCTTGGACACAAGACATATAGGAGACCATAGTGGTATAGCTCTAGGTAGAAAAGATTAATGAGGGTTTAGATATGCCACATATGAGTGTATGTAGATAGATTTAGGGTATCTAAAATACTTTTATGACAATTTTGGGAAATAAAAGGGTTATAGTCTCTTATGCTGGTCTTGAGATGGATTTCTAGTATAAGAGCTTCCAAACTTTGTGCCCAGATGGTCACGGCAACATACTTAATATGAAAAACTAAAAGTAAGCTCTGTATGGATCATCCCATCATGTGCGAGTGAGAGATGTTGGAATATAGGATGCCCATTGATGGGCTAACTCATATTATGGCCCGACCCAAATTAAATGTTTGAGTTTTGAAAAGTTTAAATTCAAAAGGATCATTTGAATTTAAAGGATCATTTAATATTAGATAATGATTATCTAATTATCTTTACGATTGAGTTGTTCGACACCTTTTAAGAAGGTGGGAAGTTATTCGTGTTTTTAATTCATGAGTTTTCTACGATCTTCATCCTTTCTTTCTCCTTTTCCTTCTTCCTGAGAGAAGAAAATACCGAGTTCTAGAGTGATTTGGTTGGATTTGGATGTGCTTGCCGTGGAAAATACATAAAATTCGACTTATGATCTTGTGTAACATCGTTTAGATTTCTGGTTCATGATGGAAAAAGAAGCTGATCAATCGAAAGCGAGAACGATCTTAAAAGTTAGATTCCGCTGCAATCTTAAGTTTGTATTGAGATAACATATCCTTTTCGTGACATCCATCAGTTAGATATGATTACATGTGAAATGGGTATGGTGGGATGTTGGATCGCCTTAAACATTCCAGTAGATTAATAGGTTAATGGCTTGGATGATACAATCTTGCACCAACACTAGTGATGTGAATTCTAACCGCTAATTGAGCAACAATCAAAATATTAAAAGGGAATTTTCATTATTAAGTGGTTGGGTGATTCTGGGTGTTGCATTGAAAGGGATTTCTCAGCATAGATTATGTGAATGTCTCATTGGGTTTTTCTAATCTCTCTAAACCATCATAGAATCCACATTGAGAAAAACCCCTTTTAGCCACCCAACGCGTAAATAGAGAAATCTCTCTTATCTATTTTGATTATTGCTGAATTATCGGTGAGAATTTGTATTATCGATATCAGAGCAAAGTTGTACAATTTAGGCCCTTGATCTACTGGAATCTTGAAGGCACGATTTTCTCCTCAATGCATATCTCAGCCAATTTAGTGAAATTTGGGCAGTCGATCACGTTAGACCGTTCAGATAAGGGACCCGAAGGAGGTCTGTGCGATCAAGCCCTCTTGCTCCCAGCACGATTTTCTTTTCTCGCGCACCCCGCCCCCAACCCCACACGCCCCGCAACCACCCCCAAGGACCCACCCACCATCCCCGCCCGCCCCATACACCCACCAACTCGCCCCCTAGCGTAGTGTCCTTTTCTCGCTCTCCCCCCTAACCGCATTCATCGCGATCTTTTCCGACCCCGTGTCCCGGACTACCACAGCTCAACAAAGCTTGCCCTTCGCCACTGGATGCCATGAGGATGAGTTCCAAGTTTTCCCATGTTGTCACTGGCCACCATGAAGATGAGCTCCAAGCTTTCGCCCTTGAACACCGGCCACTAGAAGCTCGGATCAGATGAACCAATAGGGGCTTTCGCTGCCTGTCACTACTTGCAGCTGCCCTGTGTCTGACGCCTCTCCCATTGAAATACTCACATAGCGAGGATCTCCTCACCGTGGATCTGGATCTACTCCGCAGAAAGTTGAAGGTGCCACGGTCCCCTGTTCCTCTTCGAAATAAAACCCCAAGCCCTATCTATTTCTGCTGAACACCCCTGATTCTGGCCAAGAGTTTTCGATCTACTACCACCCGATGCCTCTATTCGTCCGGCGTCACGATTCAAATGCTCGACAACCTTAACTTCTGTCCGGTGGTTGTTTTTGCTTCACTGGAGCAGTCTCCCCGCACCTATTTCACTCCGGCTGCTAGTGCTTCAACATAGCCATTTAATACTCTATATTAAACGCTTTTTGTCAGTTTTCTGAGGGGACCTTGTTGCAAGCCCTCTTCGAGAAGATGGAGATTAGAAAAACAAAGATAAGTGGGAGAGTGAGGGTGACCATTGAAGGTCTGTCCATCTGAGGCTGCTAGACTTATACTGTTTATCAAATCTGACTTGCCAAAAATTCTTTGAGATGAAATAGCAGCCGCTGATGTTGGTATTTGGGAGGGCCAGACCGTGAAAATTGTGAATGCTTCATCGCCCAATTTAACCTTGAGGATTCGAGAAATCTGAGACTCCCTTCTTACTCATAGAGTGCGGAGGAGTCTTCGGTTCCTGGGAGCCCCCACCTCTAAATTTTCTGTAAGTTAATTTTAATGGCAGGAAGAGGTAATGTATGTTTTGTAATCCAATCCGAGTCTCCGACTCTTGGCTTATTATGGTTGGGAGCGTCCGGCTCGTAGAAACTACCGTGCCTGCTGTAGAGTCGAGGGGTGTGCCTGCTGCAGAGTTGAGGGGCGGCCTGGGAAGGTATCATGGTTGGTAGCGTCCGGCTCGTACAAACTACCGTGCCTACTGTAGAGTTGAGGGGCGGTCTACGAAGATATCATTTGTGCAAGGAATTACCAGTTGATTGTGGAGGGGACTCGCTGACGGTAGTTTTGATTCCAGGAAGTTGGGATCATGCGGTTGCTTCTCATCCCTGGTGCGTGACATCTAGAATTTGGTATAGAAGTATTTTTTCTTTAATATTTGGCATATTAGATTGTCTTGTTTATTATTCAGCATTCTATTGGAGTTTGGAATGACATATTTTTTTTAATCTAGTCTTTCTGGAATATTTTTTTTTAAAATTTTTTAAATTATACTCATATTAGGATTGTATAAAGCAGCGTCTTACAAAAAAAAATCAAAAAAATTCAAAGCAGTACAATCTTACTTTGAAGTGATTGGTATACATAGATTCGATAAGTCATTTAAACTATTTTTTTCAATATTTAGTTGCATTAAAGATAATCAACAGGCTATCAGTCAAGATTTAAGCATGATAAAGAAAAGGAGAAATTACAACAATAGTTCTTAAACTTTTTTCTATTTCCATTTTGACCCTAAAAATTTAAAAAATTTTAGATAGACTCAAAAATTTTAAAATTATTGCAAAGAGATCCAGCTATCTATCTATTAGGCTATGTTATGATGTGAGGATGACTCGAGAAATTAACTTTTATAAAATATCATAACCTAAAGATTTTTTAATTTTGGCATGAATTAGAGGGGAGGAAAAGAAAAGTCACATGACTCTCGATATGATCATCTTCTCCCATCCCATTTTCTTTTTCACCATGTCTCTGTGCCTCATCAGACATGCATAGTGAAGGAAAAAAGAATAGGGAGGACAATAGAGTGGGGAGGAAGAAGAAAATAGGACAAAGGGATTGTTGGATGTGAATCCTTTCTTGCTAAAGTTCGATAGGATAATTGGCGCTGGAGGAAACTCCATCCGACGAGGGCAGCCATGCCAAACTTCGGCCAGTGAAGAGTTTATGCTCAAGTGCCGAGACTGCAGACCTCCAATATGAATTCATTGACCGATCTTCTTCGTTCAGATTCTTGGTCCCATCAGATATTTTCAGAACCTATGAGACACTGTAGATTTCGCTTAGACGAACTTGAATAGCGATGATAGCCCCCAGGCAGCTGAGTAATAGATCTAATTATGGCTTGGTTTGGCCGACCTCAGCATCCTTTGAATCTTTTTCCAATAAAAAATCATCCAAGCTATTCGATATTGGATCAATACCGAATCAATAAAACTCCTCTCTAAACGAACTCCTACAATATACTAAGGGTGGCAGACCTCGAGATTCCTGCATCGAGAACTTTGGAACATACAGGCTAAAGGACCTCGTCTCTTTCATATCAGCCTCCGGACGGTCTCGAAAGTAGCCGAGCTTCAAAGGAATAAGTAAGTAGGTTCTCTCCAGGCAGATCCCCTTCTGCTTCTTCCAGGTAAAATTTTTCAACCGACCTTCTTTCAGTCAAACTTCTTCCGGACATCAGATAATTTTCTTCCCATCAACCCCTATTCATTCAAACTTCTTGTATTAATGGAGAGGGAACTCGTCATTATATATTTGCTCCTCAGATCGATCTTCTTTCAGATTTCTCTGATAGAATTATTTTCGGACTTTTCCTTCCAGCAGAACTATTCCCGGATTCCTCCAACGGACTTCCTTTAGGATTTCTCTAGTCACAGGGCATCCGAACCCCTTCCGATCGAACTCACTACAGTCACCTAGAAAGGCCTCCATGCCTATGCAAATTCAGCTATCCATACAGCATGAACTCACTTACACACATACAACTCTAAAAGAGCCTGAACTCCTCTGGGATTGGTGAAACTTAAAGCTCTTCATCGCTAGCAACAACCACCTCCGAACTTCAACTATTAAATCTCAACAGATTGGCACATCACGATAAATGACACTATCCTTTGTAACAAATCTGACGTGGCCCCGAACGGCCCACTACTAGGTGGTTATGGCTGTCACCATCAGTTTGTTACAAGCTTCATCTATATAAGGGACCTCTCAAATATGTTTTCTCTCTAAGCTCCAAACTCTATTCAAAAAGCTCTCTGAGTGCTCCATTTTTATGAATAGAGAACTGACTTGATCATCGGAGGGTCTTGTCGGAGCAACCCCACCTCCAGTCTAGGACTTATCTTGCAAGTGTCGATGATGATCTTGTCTTCTCTAACTCCAGCCAATTCCGACGTCAACAGTTTTCTACATCAACAGAATTGGCGCTAAAGAAAGGACCCTCTTTCTCTTAAGGTTCTCTTATTCTTAAAAGAGCGCTCAGCAGAAATCTCTCTTTTTCTTCCTTAGTATCCTTCTTCTTCCCCAGTCGATCTCACGAGGATGCCCTCTCGGAAAGACTTGACTCAACGGTCAACCACCTCCGTGGCCAGATCTCACTCGGATCTACCCGCTCCTATCTTATCCCCAGCATCTCAAGTTTCGTCGATAGCAATCGTGGATGCAGAGCAGTTCAACCTGCTAGTCCAGCAAGTTCGCGGCCTTACTGAAGCAGTACAGGCCATACAGCAGCAGCAGCCTCTGGGATCGATTCAACCGGAGTAGGCTTCTCTGGAACCCTAGGACTCAGTCTAGGGGCGATCGACTTGGGCGAGTCGATCGATAACTTTCGAAAAAGAGAAGCAGATGGCAAAGAGCCCTTGCTTCGATCATGATTCAACCCCTAGGGGGACCTTACCCTAATTCTGTCCGAAGACTTTGAAGATCCACGACCGTGAGGATCTCCTGGATCAAAAGCTGCAAGAAATGAACCGACGGATCGAAGAACTTCATCATGCTCCTCCCTTCCACATCAACGACATCAGCACTGATCCTTCTTTCTCTCAGCAAATCATACAGAAACCAATCCTGCCAAACTTTAAGCTTCCACAGTTTGAGAGCTACGATGAGATTGCTGATCTGATTGATCATCTGAAGATCTTTCGATCAATGATGCTACTTCATGGCACGTCCGATGCCATCCTATGCCGAGCTTTCTCCTTCATCCTGAAGGAAGCAGTCAGAAATTGATACTTGGCCCTTAAGTCGGGTACTATCTTTTCTTTCGATCAAATGAGTCATCAATTTGTGGCTCACTTCATCAACAGCCAATGTCCCCGACAAGGCTCAAATTTTCTCATCCATATCAAGCAGAAGGAAGGAGAGTCCATTTGGGCCTATGTCAATTGCTTCAATGCTACTGCTTTGGAGGTTCAAAACTTGGATCAGTCTATCGCAATGGCTACACTAAAGGATGGCCTCTAAAAAAATGATCTACTATTCTTCCTGAAGAAGAAGTACTCTAGAGATTTTGCTGATATGCTGGTCTGAGCTAATGGTTATGTCCGGACAGAAGAGGCCTTTAAGATGAAGGATGAAGAAGCCACGAGAGAATAGCAAGCGGATGATTCAAGCAAGCTCATAGTTGAAGAAAAGCCGAGTGAAGCTCGACCATGCTCTAAAACTCCTCTCGAGCATAGATGAGCTCGAACTCCTCCTCAAGCTCGTCGTCAAAGAAGCCCTGATCAAAGGGTATGGTGGAACTCTCTTTCTAGAAGGTTCCATAACTATGCTCTCCTCAATGCTCCAAAAATTCAGGTGCTGATGAAAATCAAGGAGTAGCTATCAAGGTCGGAGAGGATACGCATGCATTCTGGTAAGCGCAATCCCAATAAATACTTTCTCTACCATCATGATCACGATCATGATACTGAGGAGTGCATTCAGCTCTAAGATGAATCAAGAAACTCATCAAGTGGGACAGACTTGGTCAATTTCTGCGATGTTGGCCTGAAAAATAGAAAGATCGACCAAGGGTGCTACCACAACCAGAGCCATTGAGGAGAAAGGAGCAATAAGAAGATCGGCCTCCACTTGGCATTATCAATTCCATCTCTGGGAGACTTTGGTAGAAGGAGGTCGATGGATCTAGGCGACCAGCAAAGAGATGAAGAACTATGGAGCCCCTGACTTTCACTAAGGTTGATGCATAGGAAGTTTGGTTCCCATATAACGATGCGATTATAGTTATTTTAAATATTGCAGACTATGATGTATGCCACATTTTTATTGATAATAAAAATTCTATCGATGTTTTATTTTATAATACTTTCTCCAAAATGTCTATACCTAATAGCTGGCTTAGACCAATGAAGTCTCCATTGATAGGCTTCACTAATGCGGTACCTATTGAAGGCATAATAACTTTGGTTGTGGCTGCAGGACAATATTCGAGACAGTCCGAGGCACATGTGGACTTTCTGGTAGTAAAAGCTCCATCAGCTTACAACGCTATTCTCGATCGATCTGATCTAAACACACTTCGGGCAGTAGTGTCAACCTACCATTTGAAAATAAAGTTTTTAACAAACTATGGGATCGGAGAAGTCAGAGGAGATTAAGCCCTGGCAAGACACTGCTATTCAATCACCTTGCAGAGCGGTGAGCAGTCAGATCCTTGTTTGGTTGATGGGTTGGATGTCCGTGATGATCTAACCGAAGAGTAGGGTGAGCCCATGGAAGATCTTATTTCTATTCCACTGAATGACGGAAATGCGGAGCATACGGTATAAATTGATTCCAACCTGGTGAAAGAGATATGAGAGTAGCTTGTTGAATTTCTATAGAGAAATACAGATGTTTTTGCTTGGGTCCTTGATGACATGCCCAAAATAGATGTTGAAGTAATGGAATATCGTCTAACTGTTGATCCCAAACATCGGCCAGTGAAGGAGAAGATGCGTAGCCATGCCCCAAAGAGAGAAAATAATTGTAGAGGAAGTTGACAAGCTCCTCAAAGTCGGATTCATCCAAAAAGTCAACTATCCGAATTGGATCTTGAATGTCATGCTCGTCAAGAAGGCAAAAGGCAAGTGGAGAATGTGTATAGACTTCAAAAAGCTAAACAAAGTCTGTCCGAAAAATAGCTATCTTCTGCCCAGGATTGATCAATTGGTAAATACGACCTCGAGCCATGAGCTTCTCACTTTCATGGATGCCTTTTTCGACTATAACCAAATTCAGATGGCACTAGAAGATGAGGAGAAAATTACTTTTATTATTGATTATGGTTTTTATTAGTTACAGGGTTATACCTTTTAGATTCAAAAATGTAGGAGCAACATACCAGCGCCTGATTAATAAAATCTTCAAGGAGCAGATCAACCACAATATGAAGGTATATATAGATGACATGCTTGTCAAGAGCCGAGCTTCAATAAATCATATTGTCGATCTTAAAGAGACCTTCAGCATCCTTAGAAGGTACAAGATGAAGATGAACCCAACCAAGTGCACCTTTGGCATGACTTTAAAAAAATTTTTGGAATTCATGGTATCGAGGCATGAAATTGAAGTAAATCTGGAGAAGATTCAAGCCATTTAAGAGACGACTGCTCCAAAATCAATCAAAAAAGTTCAACACCTGACTGAAAAGATAGCAGTCCTGAACTGCTTCATCTCAAGGTCGATCGAGTGATGCATGTCCTTCTTTCAAGTCTTAAAATAGTTAAAGAACTTTTGCTGGACCACTGAATGTCAACAAACCTTTAAAGAGCTCAAGGACTACCTCTGCTCGCCTCCTCTACTAGCAAAGCTCAAACCCGAAGAGAGATTATTTTTGTACCTGACGGTCTTCCCAGCAGCCCTCATGATAGTTCTAGTCAAAGAAGAGATAAAAGTATAGAGATCGATATACTACATAAGTTGAGTCTTAAGGAACGTCGAGATCAGATATACTAAGTTAGAAAAACTAACTTTTGCCATACTGATTGCAGTCTGGAGACTTCGACCTTACTTCTAAGGGCACACGATAACCTCCTCACAGATCAACCAATCAAAGTAGTTCTTCATCGAACAAATGCCTCTGAAAGAATAGCAAAATGGACAATAGAGCTCATCGAGTTCGACATCAACTACCAGCCTCGGCCATCGATCAAACCTCAAATTTTGGTAGATTTTATAGTTGAATGCACTATTCTGGATGAAGCCGAGCCTGAACAAAATGAGGTCGATATTCCTTGGTTACAACCGAGTTCCTCTAAAGAAAGAGCCGGCCTTTCTGAAGATTTCTAGGCCCTATATATAGATGGCTCGTTCAATGCTTCTGATGCATGCATAGGATTGATCTTGGTTAGCCCAGAAAGAGTCATCACTGAATATGCACTATGCTTTAAATTTTCTGTGACTAATAATGGAGTCGAATATGAAGCTTTGATTGTAGGATTAAGGATCACCAAAGAATTAAAAGCAGATCGACTTCAAGTCTACAGTGATTTTCAGCTGATGGTTGGACAAGTTAATGGCAATTATGAGGCTCGAGAAGAAAGCATGATCAAATATCTCGAGAAAGTGAAGAGCTTGACTTCGACCTTCAATAGTTTTGACATCAAGTAGATCCTAAGAGTGAAAAACACTAGGATCGATCTTCTCTCAAAGTTGGCAACATTGGCCCCGATTGAGCTACCCAAGGAGGCCTTCTTTGAAGTCCTGAAACATCTAAGTCTAGAAGAACAATAGTCTGTAATGTAGATCGACCATGAGCCATGTTGGATTGACCCATTGGTTGCTTATCTCAAAGATGGAGCTCTTCCTCATGACCTGAAAGAAGCTCAAAAATTCAAAAATCAAGTCTTCCGGTATGTTCTGTATGAAGGCAAGCTGTATAAAAGATCATATTCCTCACTGCTCTTGAGATGTCTCAAACCTTCAGAAGCTGACTTTGCATTATGTAAAGTGCATGAACAAATCTACGAAAGTCATGTAGGGGCCAGATCCTTATCACACAGATTACTTCTGCAGGATTACTATTGATCAATCCTGTACCATGATTCAATAGAGTATGTCAAAAAATATGACTGTTGTTAGAGAAGTACAAACATTCAAAGGCAACTGGCTTCTGAACTTACACCCTTGAGCGCCCCATGGCCATTGGCTCAATGAGGGATGAACATACTCGAACCTTTTTTCATGACATCGGGACGGTGCAAGTTTCTCTTGGTGGCAATAGATTATTTCATAAAGTAGATCGAGGCTGAATCTCTAGCAAAAATTACTGAAGCAAAAGTGCAGGATTTCGTTTGAAAGTCGATCGTTTGTAGATTTGGCTTGTCTTGAATTCTCATAATAGATAATGGATGATAGTTTGTTAGAGCAAGATTTGTCGAATTTTATGAAGATTTAAATATTTTCTACCATTTTACATCGGTAGCCCATCCACAGGCAAACGACAAAGTCGAAGTAACAAACAAAATTCTACTGCAAGGCATCATAACAAGACTTGAAAGAGCAAAGAGGACTTGGGTAGATGAACTCTATCATATGCTCTGGGCATACCAAACTATCCAAAGATTGCCAACTGAGAAGACCTCATTTGCCTTAGCTTTTGGAATAGAAGTGGTTATCCCAATAGAACTCAAACTCCTGTCAGCACGAGTCGTGGCATTCAATGAGCAGCATAACTCACAGGACCTCAAGACTAACCTCGACTTGTTAGAGAAAAAATGAAAAAAAGCTCAAGTTTGGATGGTGGCCTATAAGCAAAAAGTGGCCCGTTACTATAACTCTAAAATAAAGGACAAAATATTCAAAGTGGGGGATCTTGTACTTCGACGAGTAGCTATTTCACAATCTCAGAATTAGAAAAAGCTTATTCCAAATTGAAAAGGCCCATACAAAGTAGAGAAGATCGTCTGCCTCGAAACTTATCACTTGAAAGAGCTTGGAGGAACAACACTTTTATGGTCTTAAAATTTAGAAAATCTAAGAATGTACTACTAGTAATTTATCTTCAATAAAATACATCTATTTTAATATTATTATTTTTTATTGCAAAAATCATGTGATAATAAAAAATAACTCTCCGAAGTAATCAAAAGTAGCCATGTTAGGAACAGGACGAGAATCTCATCCTAACATGAGTAAGTCGAAGACCTCGTTAACCTAAGATGAGATGAGGGAAGAGACCCTTTCAATGGCCTTTATGTATTCCTATAGTCCTATTAAGAATAGAAGAAGAACCTTGTCCTAACATGAGTAAAGCGAAGACCTCATTAACCTAAGACGAGATGAGGAAAGAGGGCCTTTCAATGGTCCTTATGTGTCCCTATAGTCCTATTAGGAACATGAGGAGAACCTCATCCTAACATGAGCAAAGAGAAGACCTCGTTAACCAAAGATGAGATGAGGAGAGAGGCCCTTTCAACAGCCCTTATGTATCCCTACAGTCCTATTAGGAACAGGAGGAAAATCTCGTCCTAACTTGAGCAAAGCGAAGACCTCATTAACCTAAGATGAGATGAGGGAAGAGACTCTTTCAACAGCCCTTATGTGCTCCTACAGTCCTATTAGGAACAAGAGGAGAACCTCGTCCTAACATGAGCAAAGCAAAGACCTCATTAACCTAAGATGAGATAAGGGAAGAGGCTTTTTTAATTGTCCTTACAACCCTATTAGGAACAGGAGGAGAACCTCGTCCTAACTTGAGCAAAGCAGAGATCTTGTTAACCTAAGATGAGATGAGGGAAGAGGCTCTGTCAATGGCCCAATGATGTCCTTACTATCATGATAGGAATAGGAGGAGAACCTCATCCTAACATGAGCAAAATGAAGACCTTCGGATACTTAAGATAGGAGAACCTCATCCTGATATAAACAAAGACCTTCGATTACATAAAGCAAGAAGAAGGATCTCGTCTTGATGAAAGGACAAAGAAAAATCAATGGAATCAAACAAGAAAGGATAAACTCACCCTAGTGCAAGTAAAAAAAATCTTCGATTATGAAAAGATGGGAGAAAAACTACTCTTTCAATAGTCCTTCCAACAAAGGTCAAAAAAAAAGAGAGGAATGAAAAAATCAATAGGCACTAAATCCAAACAAAGCAGAAAGATGATCGAAGGAAATAGTCCTTCATTAAATTCGAAGTTCATTATAAAATGAAGGTCCACGAGACCATGTACAAAAAAAAGAAAAAGATGACAAAGTCCTAAGGAGGCTCGGAACCCTCAGACTTCGGGCTGTTAACCTCCACCATTACAAGAGACTGCTTCAGCCTAAGGATTTCCTCCTCAAGCTCCTTCTTCTTATATAGACCATCTATATACACCCTATTGGCGTGTTGGAATTTGCCTTCAAGCTCTCACTGCTACTTCCTCAAAACTTCAGACTCGGCCTCTGCATTCCTAATGGCTTACTGCTCGTACGACAACTGGATCCTTAGCCATTGAACCTCAACCTTCTCCTTTCTCACTGCTTTCGAAAGCTCACCCAGAGTCCTCATTAGGGAGGCAACCTATTCTGGTCCACCGCTCACGCTAGATTGATGATTGTCATCAAGTTATTTTTTGAGCCGAATTACTTCACTACTAGTAGCATGGAGCCTTTGCTCAAGCTAGGATATCCTCTCACTCTAATCCAATCGATAGGTATCATAAGTGAGCTCGGCATCATGCAGTTACTTTTGGAGTGCGGAGAACCTCTTCGACCAATCCCACTCATACCAAGCCTTGTCGGAAGACCACGACGAGCTCCCCTCCAGCAGATGGATCTCCTCCTTTGCTGCCTTGAGATCGGCTTCGAGATAACTGATCTTCGCCATTAGTGGCCAAGATTTATCGTTGGCCTTTTTCTTAAGCTTGATGATCTCCTTCTCAAAGCTATCCTTCTGAATGCTAAAGCTCACAAAATCTTTCAAGCATAGCTTTCGGAGATGGGTGACCTCAATTGTCACCTCTGAAGCATTCTTTCTAAATCCCTGAAGTTTGGCTTTTATCTTCTTCAACTTTTTCTTCAGTTGGTGAATCTTTCTCTTTAAATTTTTGACTATGGACTTCAGAGGGATACCTTGGGATAATAGCTTGGCATCAATTAGAGAAGATGGATCCTAACTACGATCGTTGGAGGGATTTTGAATAACATCCACCATGACACTAGTATAAAGAAAAGAAAGTTTATTTTTATTCCTCAAAATGTTCGATATACATCGAAAGAAAAAGAGAAAAAAAGTATAAATTTATAAAAAGTCTTAAACCTCGACTGGTGTAGAGACAGGCGAGGTCGGTACATCCTTTGCGACGTTGGGCTTGGGAATAGACTCAGGAGCTTTAGCTGCAAGTTCAGGAGTGCTCGGGGCAGGTTCGGCAATGGGAGAAGCGACGCTAGCATTGGAGGGATTGGCTCCCTCACTGGGTTCGTCTGTCAGAAGGTTGAGGTCCACTCCAGTGAAATTCTTCGCGACCCTCCTCATGTAGATCTCAAACCCCTCCAAGAAGGCTTCCTGGGCAAATGCGATCTTGATGTCCTCAATTACTTTGGAGGACTTGAAGGCTTCAACAGTCCTCTCCCTCTTGACGTCGATCTCCTCTTCAGCCTTCTTTCTTTTATCTTCGAAGAGGGTCAGGGCTGTCCTCAGCCTCGTGGAAGCTTCTTTCTCTCTCTACAACATCTCTCGAAGGTGCTCGACCTCTGTAGCTTGAATTTTCGAGGCCACCTTCAAACGGTCGACCTTGGCCCAAACCCTCTCGACCTCTACTTGAACCTCCTGCAGGGCTTTAGAAGCCTCGGCCTAATAAAGATCGATGACCTTCGAGTGGGCAAACAAGTAATGCCTCAGTTACAAGACAAGTAGAAGTTAAGTCAGAACTTTAAAAGCACATCCTTCATTCAAATAAGTTCAAAAAAATGGGTTACCTCGAGATAGGTGGCGAAAGACTCATTGAATCTCTTGGCATCCTCCATCCCAATCATTTTCTCGATAATGTGCAGGATGATGCTGCCCTTCATCAAGGATTGGACGATCTTTCGATCATCCAAAGAAGCTCGCTCCTAATCAGAGCCTTTGCCACTCGAATTTTCGACCGCCCTCCTCATCTTTTTCCTAATGGCTTCCTTTTTTTTCTTCTTCTTCTCAACAACCTCATGCTACTCAAGAAGCAAGGTGGCGGTATCCCCTTGGGGCAAGATCAGGGGTGGTACGTCATATTAGACTTGGGGATGGGCGCGGCCTAGATCAGCACGATTGGGATCAGCTCATCAGTGCAAGCCTTCTTGGATATTTCTCTCGCAGAGCTATCCTTCCTCTTAAGGGACCTGAGCCCCTTGGCTAGGCGGTTCCGCTCCTCAGGAGTCTTCTCTATAGAAGAAAATTCAGAGTCAGAGAAGGAAAGGAGATCATGCATGGTTGGCAGACTGCAAAGGATTACCTATCGGATTGAGAGGACTGAGACTGAAGTTGAATAAGGTCTGGTCCTTCAGGAGCTTGGAGATTAGAGGAGCTCAAAAGTTCTTCAGCTTGTCGGTCGAACCCCGATCCTCTTTCTCAAGTCCAGGAGCTCGGTGGACTGAGTCCCTTATTTCCCCCTAGAAGAAAGTTCTAGTTCTAGGGAGGGATAGAAAATAAAAAAGAATTTTTTTTTCCAGTTATGAATGGAAGAAGGGGCACCCTTGAGCAATCCCTTCTTGCTGAACTAGGAAGACACGACCACCAATCTTTGACGATCGGATGATGTTTAAAAGTGAAGAAATTACGAAATAGGGAGATGGAAGGTTGGACGTCGGCCATAATGTATAAGAAGAGAAATTCTATGATAAACCTAAAAGAGTTTGGCACCATAGTGATGAAGAAAATATTTAAAAACTTGAACAAGTCGATTACAAAAGAAGGTATCGACAACCAAAATCCTGTCCGGAGGATTTCAACATACAAGTAAGTTCGATCGGGAGGAGGAGAGCTAGCTCGATCGCTAGGGTCAGGGAGTTCAAGTTCACAATTGGAAGAAATTTAGAACTAGATTTTAATCAACAAAAGGTCTTCGGGATGAAGTTTACATGAAATAGTATCGGGGTAAAAGGATGGCCGAGGTACTCCTACAAGTTCAGGATCCTTATAGGAGATGTCCATTAAAGTCAAATGAGCCAAACTTCTAGAATCGATCGACCAAAAATCTTCAAAGGACATGAGGATCAAAATAAAATGGAGAAAATCTTCAAAAAATTAAAGATAATAAAATTCGAGACTCTCTCGAGGAAACAAAATGGGTAGAAATGCCAAAAGACATAGATAACACTACTATAATAAAGGGCTATGACAGTAGTTCGTAACCACTGCCGTAGCCCAAAAAATTACTGCTATAGGCTATGGCAGTGGTTGAACCACTACCGTAGCCTAAAAAATCACTGTCATAGGCTATGGCAGTGGTTATTAACCATTGCTACTGAAGCCATCGCCATAGCTCTATGGCAGCGGTTGTTGCAGTGGTTGTTTGAATCATTGTCATAGATAGCCTATTGCAGCGGTTTATAAATCACTGCAATAGATCAATCTATAGTAGTAGTTACGTAATCGCTGTCATAAGTTATCTATAGCAGCAATTACATAACCACTGCCATAGGTAATCTATAGTAGTAGTTTTTTAACCACTATCATAGATCTAATGCAGCGGTTGGCACCATTTGCACTAGAAACCTATGGCAGTGGTTGGCACGGATATGACAGCAGTTATAAAATCGCTATCGTAGATCTTGAATAATTAAAAAAATTAAAATTTTATTTTTTTTATATATTTTACCTGATAAATATAGATATATAACATGAGAAAATATAATAAACATAAAAATTATTCTGAAATACTAAATTTTATTATCAAATAAAATTTATTATAATATTTTTTTAAAAAATAAAATACATCAAAAGTCTCCTAAATCTACATCATCGTCATTGCCATCGAAAGCCAGAGCCGGAGCTGGAGCTGGAGCTGGAGCCAAAGCCAGACCTAGAGTTAGTGCTGAAGTTGGAGTTGGAATGCAGGCCAACATATCCTCAAAGCCCGTGACTCCAAAACATGCACTGAGCATTGATATCATGTCTCTCATGATGCCCTTTAGATGAGATGCATGCTCCTCAGCCCGATCTGCCTACATCACAGCATGATCTGCCCGTGCCAACACCTCCTCAAGCTCCTTCCGACTAATGATACTGAAAGTCTGTGAGGAAATGCTCACCTCGGATCAGTAGCTCATCGATGTATGTCCGTGCCCACATCGGATCCTCCTAGAGTGCTTAGGCTTCAAGGCCCGAGATAGATGGTCATGGGGCCCAGAGATATCCGGGCCCTCAATCATCCAGGCCCTCACTCACGAGCACATCTAACTGATCCTATAATTATAAATTAAAATAAAATTTTATAAGAAATACTATAATACTAATCATATGTACTAATATATTTAATACTTACAAAAATCATCCGATCGCGGCATTCATCGGTCTGCCCATCTTGTCCGTATGGCTGGATCGAAAGATCTCGCTATAGTTGGGCATCACTCCATCTCTCATCAGCTATAATAAATAATAAATTTATCAGAAAGATGATAAAAAAAATGAATTTAATTTATCTAGTAAGATTTAGAATTAATTACGTCTCTATGCACATGACTAGCCATAGACTCATGGCCTAGAGTGTGTGTATACTTCTAGGCTGCACAGTTCTTTCGGTTCTGACGAAAGATAGCCTAACAAGTATTCAGATAAATAATAAATATTTAAAAAATATTTAAATAAAATTTTAAGCATATTGAAAAATTTAAAAGTTAGAAATTTTATTTCGAACTCCTAGCTCTTCTAGTGTCTAACCATCCTCTCCCACTGACTCGGTGGACAGTCTTGTTTCTAGGGAACAAGCTCCTCCGAAGTATCTCGTCGGTGCTTGAGCCATCCTTTATGAAGCTTGACCTTATAACCCTAGTACAAATTCCTGATCTTCCTCAGTCGGGCATCACGAGCCCTCTCGTGATCAGGAAAGTCGTACCTCCTCTGCACAAAGTTATCAAACATCAGTTATAAAATTATTCTAATCAAACATATATAGTGTAAACATATAAAATGCATAAATATAACTAAGATGCACGTACTTACCCATATCTCCTCTCATACCCGATCCTTGACTGTAGCATCCATCAAATGCCAGTCTCTAGGCTCTATGGAAGTGATGTTCGATCGTCTCACAAGCACTTCAAAAAAAGAATGCATCTCTCGCGCGATCTCTCCTACCGACTTTCTCTCCGCATCGTAATAGACCATCATCTGATGCTGGCGGTTTCACATGTGTGCCATACGTGTGGGACTATAAAATATTCGACTGGATGATGCACCTGTAATGAAAATACATTATGCAAATATATAAGTGTACAAATACTATATAAAAAATAAAGTTATGATAATATAATAAAATTATACACTCAGATGCTTGCGTAGTAGCATGTGTCTCAGATATGGGTGACGGTAGAGGCTCAGTTGCTGGTGGAGTAGATGCCATCGATGGAGTAGATATCGTCGGTGGAGTAGATCCTGGTAGTGGAGGTTTCTGAGCAGCCGAGGCCAAGGTGGACGAAGCATTCTCCGATTGCTCCTCGGATGCTGAACTACGCATAACCCATCGAGGGGCAGAGATGAAAGCTAGATGGCATTTTGGTACCATCATGACCTACAACGTTAATGAACACTAATCAATATAATATGTTGAACAATAATATAAGTATAGCATCAATAAATAGTCTCTAATATGAATACTAATCAATTGATGGGTCTATCATTATGCAATGCAATAAACAAAAGTAATAAGATATAAACATCTAGAAAATATTATGCAACAAATTCTACAACATGAATTACATTTATAAATAATTAAGGATGAGCAAAAGTCGTAGATCCGATCTCTTGCATGAATCTTGGTATTAATTCAGAAATCTGAAAGAAGAACAAAGTAGATGATGGTGGTACCTTAGGGCTTAATATTGAAACCATAGAAAAACATAACAAATTCTATTCACTTGAAAGCCGAGCCAACTCCGTGCCTGAGACAGCCGGCTCCATGCCTGAGACATCCAGCTCAGATCCTCCCCCAACCATCTTGATCATGGTCTAAGCCAGCTCGACTGTGTATCCGAGATGGCTCGGCTATGTGCCATCCCCTCGATCACTCCCTCTCTTCCTCTCTCGATCTCTCTCATCGACGATGGCGGCGAGGTCGAACCCCTCCCTCCTAGCTTTTTCATCTTTCGATCTTTCTCTCTTTCTTTCTCGATCTCCCTTGCCGATGAGGTCGGACCCCATCCCTCCCTCTCTCACTCTTTCGATCTTCCTTGCTGGCAAGACCGAACCCCATCCCTCCTAGTGATGCCGACGAGGTTGGACCCTCTGCCTTCCTCTCTTGCTCTCTCAATCTCCCACTCTGCCTCTCTCAATCTCCCTCGCTGGCGAGGTTGGACCCCCTCCCTCCTAATGATGGTGGCAAGGTCGAATCCCTCCCTTCCTCTCTCCCTCTCTCGATCTCCCTCGTTGGTGACGGCGGCGAGGTCGGACCCCCTCCCTCTTTCCCTCCCACCCTCGATCTTTCTTGCCGGTGGCCGACGAGTGATCGGCCCTCCCTCTCTCAATCTATCGATCTTCCTCTTAGTCTTTTCGTTTCTTAGTTTTGGATTCTAGAATTGGGTCCGGCCTTTTGGGATCCATTAGGGTCCAGGTCTGGTACTTCAAGTACAGACCTATTGGGTATTCAGGTTCAGATCCGGTATCAGTAATTAAAATTGGATCCGAATCTAAATATTCAGATTTTGATCCAAAAACTATGGCATACAGATAATTATAATATTTATAATAAATATTTATTATAAATATTTTATAAATTATTATAAATATACATGATTAATAAATAATACTATAAAATTAAAAAAAATTATACCTACGGCTATAGAGAGCATGTCGCACTGAAAGTTTTGAGGATCATCGGTGATGATGCTAGAAGAGGACGACAGCACTAGAGGTAACCTATGAAATAAAAGCAAGATAGTAAGGTAGAGAAGAGAGAGAAAGAGGAAAGAGAAAGAGAGCAGGGATGGCCAGGGATGGAGGGCCAGGGGAAAGGGGGCACAGTGACGAGGAGGCCCAGAAGGCACAGTGATGGGAGGGTCGGCGATCGAAAGGGGGCTTATGGAGGGTGGGGGGGTCGGGTGGGGGTTTGTGAGGAGGGGGGCTGGGGGTGGGGCTAGCAGGGAGGGGTAGTTGGGATTGGGGGAAGAAGGGGCGATCGGGGGAGGGTGGGCGGGCCTGGTGGGGCATGGTGGGGGGGGACTGGAGATGGGGGACTGGGGGGGTGGCGAGGAGGGGCGGCCGGGGATCGGAGAGCAGGGCGGCGTAGGGGGTCGGGTGCGGAGTGGTGGGGAGGAGCGGTCGAGGGTCGGTGGGGGGTGCGGGAGGGGCGGCCGAAGATGGGTGCAGGGTGCGGGAGGGCGCTGGGATGGGGGAAGGAGGGGCGGCCGAGGGGTGGGTGGTGGCGGGAGGAGCGACCTGGGATGGGGGGGAAGGAGGGGCAGCTGGGGAGGGTGGGGGTGGGGTCGGATGGGGGTGGGTGGTGCGAGGAGGGGCGGTCGGGGATGGGGGGCTGGAGTGGGAGGGGGAAGGAGGGGCGGCACCGATCGGAGGGGAGGAGGGGTGATGCCGACCGAGAGGGAAGGAGCCTCACCGATGATGGAGAGGATGGGGAGAGACAGAGAGAGAGATCGAGCGCGCACGGAAGGAAAGAAGAGAAAATTTGAAGATTTTTAACCTAATCTATGGTAGCGGTTATCGAACCACTGCCATAGATCTACGACAGTGGTTATCCAAAACTGTTGCTATAGATCTACAGCAGTGGTTCTATAATCGCTGCTGTAGATCTATAGCAGCGATTTTTGATAATCGCTGCCGTAGGTTGAAAATAATTTTTTTTTATTTTTTCTCTAAATATCATATAATTTTAAAATTTGATGTCCATCTTCACCATTCATTATCTAAATAATTATCATTAGAGTGTCATCGCAAAAAGTCACCTCGATCCGATGGCCCTAGCTTCATCGATTAGAAAAATTTGATTTCTATGATTACAAACGATGATGCAATGATCTGATAGATGGAGACCTCCGATGGATTCAAAAATCTGCAATGATGATTTTGATCATATTTGAAGTATACTATCAAAGTATCACTTCAATTGGATATCGTTATCATGGTTAATTTAGTACGGAATAATTTCGGCCATTAAATTAGAAACAAGCGATCAAAAGGTTAAACGACATCTGATTATGAGATAATTTCTCAGTTAAATGATCTTTGTTATAATTTTAAATATTTTATACAGTGATGATAGTAAAATTTAAATCATTTTTATATAAACTATTCATGTTAAGAAGATATTGCAAAAGTACGAGCATAACAATCAATAAAATTTTAGAATGGTTATTAGAAAACGTATAATTTTAGATCGTTCTTCATTTCATGAGTTAAATTTTATAATCACCATCATAAAAAATGATTAAAGTAGTAGCCAAGATCATTTATAAAAAAATTATCTCATAATCGGACATCGTTTGGTCCTTTAATCACTCATTTATCATTTAACGGTCGAAAGTAATCTATACTAAATTGACCAAGATAATGATATTCAATTGAAGTGAAACTTTGATAGTATGCTACAAACATCATCACAGATTTTTGGATCCATCAGAGATCTTCATCTATCAAATCATCTTATCATTGTTGGTGGTTGTCGAAATCAAATTTTTTTGATCGACAAAGCTAGGGCCATCAGATCGAGGTGATCTTTTACGATAACACTCTAATGATAATTATTTAGATAATGAACGATGAAAATGGGTATTAAATTTTAAAATTATATAATATTTTAAAAAAATATATGGCAGCAGTTATAATTAACCGCTACCATAAATAAGTTTATAGTAGCGGTTCATACTAACCGCTGCTATAGATATGACTTATGGCAGTGGTTTCACTAATTGCTGTTATAGATCTGATCTATAGCAGCAGTTATAATGAACCATTGCTATAGGTCGATCTATTGCAGTGATTTTTTGTAACCACTGCTATAGGTCCGACCTACGGCAGCAGTTTTCATTAACCGCTGCTATATGTCAGACCTATAGCAGTGGTTTTAAAAATCGTTGCTATAGGCCTGACCCATAGCAGCGGTTAACGAAAACTGCTGTCATAGATTATTTTTGTAGTAGTGTAATCAAAAAAAATTCAAGAACTGACCTAAATCGACTGGGAAGATTGGAAAGATGGCAGGCTTGATGAAAAACGAAGGAGAAAACCCTCAAAATATTGAAGGAGTCGGTAGAAGACCCTTGTGCCCTAGAGTAAGAAGGGAGAAAGAAGCCAGAAGGAGATCCGGATGAAATGAAGCTCCTATGGAAGAAGAAGAGCTTAAATAGCCGCTGGAATTCGAGATGATTATGATTGTGGATCTCCACTGACCAACCTCAAGTTGATGCATGCCCCACTCATTATAGAGGCAGTCTGACAACGGGCAGAATCTTTATTGCACCATACCTAGAGCAGCACTTTGGCAAAAATTTTGAAAATTTATCTTTTTGGATCATCACATATTTAAGAAGTTTTGGCATCCACATGAAAATAGTCGGGATCAGCCGCTTTGTTGGCATGAAAAGAAAAAAAAAGACTTCGATGCTCATATTTCTTCACTCCATTCAAATTTCAAACTCGAGAGTAGGAAAACTTGTGTTGGATGTGAACCCTTTCTTGCTGAAGTCTGATAGGATAATTGGCATTGGAGGAAACTCCATCCGATGAGGGCAGCAATGCCGGACGTCGGTCAGTGAAGAGCTTACGCTCGGGCACCAAGACTGAGAACTCCAGCCTGAATCCATCGGTCGATCTTCTTCATTCAGATTTCTGACCCCATCGGATATTCCCAGAACCTATGGGGCACTATAGATTTCACTCGGACGAACTTGAATAGCGATGACAGTTCCCAAGCAATTGAGTAACAGATCTAATTATGGCTTGGTTTGGCCGACCTCAGCACTCTTTGAATCTTTTTTCAATAAAAAATCATCCAAGCTGTTCGATATTGAACTAACACCGAATCAATAGAACTCCTCTCTAGACGAACTCCTATAATATACTAAGGGTGGCAAATCTTGGGATTCTTGCATCGAGAAATTTGGAACACACAGGCTAAAGGACCTCGTCTCTTTCATATCAGCCTTCGGACAGCCTCGAAAATAGCCAAGCTTCTAAGGAATAAGTAAGCAGGTTCTCTCCGAGTAGATCCCTTTCCACTCCTTTCAGAAAAAAATTTTCAATCGACCTCCATCCAGTCAAACTCCTCCCGAACACCAGATGATTTTCTTTCCATCAACCTCCGTCCATTCGAACTTCTTGTATTAATGGAGAGGGGACTCGTCATTATATATTTGCTCCTCTGACCGATCTCCTTTTGAATTTCTCTGACATAATTATTTTCGGAGTTCTTCTTCCAGCAGAACTACTTCCGAATTCCTCCAGCATACTTCCTTTAGAATTTCTCTAGTCATAGGGCTTCCGAATCCCTTTCGATCGAACTCACTATAGTCACCTAGAAAGGCCTCCATGCCTAGCAAATCCAGTTATCCATACAGCATGAACCCACTTACACATATACGATCCTGAAAGAGTCTGAACTCCTCTGAGATTGGTGAAACTCAAATCTCTTCACGGCCAGCAACTACCCCCTTCGAACTTCAACTATCAAATCCCAACGGATTGGCACATCACGACAACGAGCACTATCCTTCATAACAAACCTCACGTGGCTCCGAACGGTCCACTACTAGGCGATTACGACTGTCACCATCAGTTTGTTATAGGCTTCATCTATATAAGGGATCATTCTGATACGTTCTCTCTAAACTTTAAACTCTACTAAAAAAGCTCTTTAAGTGCTCCATCTTTGTGGATAGAGAACTGACTTGACCATCGGAGGGTCATGCTAGAGCCATCCCACCTTCAATCTAGGACTTGTCTTGCAGGTGTTGACGGTGGCCTCGTGTTCTCCAACTCCAGCCAATTCCAACGCCAATAATTTTCTACACCAACAGGGATAAAAAAGATGATAGAACGAAGGGAGAGAAATGAATATGGAGGATAATAACTTCCAACAATAGCAGCAACCATGGCTCCAGCATAGTGGCTCTTATTAATGGTGCTCAACACATCACCATGACTTCTCCATCCCTATTAATGATGAAAATGAAACCTTAAGAGAGAGACTAAGAGAGATAAGCTGGATTGATCATTAATGGTCATCTTCTTGTTGATGAGGCTCGACCTCACTGGATATATAGTCAACCCCCCTCTCTACTGCCACCTCGATGAAGCCCTTAATTGCTCCTCTGCTTGCCCCTCTTGCCTTTGCAACTACTCCCAATACCTTCTCGTCATCCCCAATGATAAAGACTAATGTTAGAGTTAAACCTCTGCCTCCCTTGATCATATGCCTTTGGATGACATCCTTACCATGGGATCTTTTGCTTCGATTTACATCACTTTCCATCTTTCAATATCACTAATTTTTATACAATTGAGTTATCTCTGAGTTGAAAGAGTTGATAAATGTGCAATGAATGCTTGCAATTATTACCTGATGAAAAAAGTCCACTTGACAAAAAATATACTAATTAATTTTAAGAAAAAATATTCTACTTAAATATTGTCATCCCCACCTCTTTAAAGCCCATAACTTCATCTCCCACATCACAAACTTCGTAGCAATACCCTTATTTCGAGAGAGAGAGAGAGAGATGGTGAATGGGGAAAAGAAAAGCAGAAGCCCAACTACTCTTCTTTTGCTTCTCTATAGACATCATGGCCGAGGACTAGAACATCCTCAGCTGTATAGCTGAGAAAAGAGATCATTATCAAGTATGAATCATCCCAAAAAATTATTGCAAGAGCTAGTGAATGAATGTGGAGATGAATAACATTTGGGGTTTAATGTAGTGCCGGGTGAGTGCATCGGCTATATTAGCAAGTACATGATCTCCACATAGAATAAGGTTGATATGCAATGGGTTGCTGAAGAGGCTACACTCTTCCTCACAAGACAAAACCAAAAATGAAAAATTCTTCCTAAAGACAAAGAGAGTAAGAATGAAGAAGGAAAATATAAAGAGAGAACACAAGAGCACATAAAGAAGAGAAGCCCAGTCTTAGGTTTGTTTCGCTTCTTCTTCTTTGATCCACCACTCTTGTTCTTGTTCTTGTTCTCACTTGGATTTGAGATTTGATCTCCTCATGCCACAAATCTAGAGAATGCTTGTTGCTAAAGATCACATCTTACTTGCATCTTCCATTTTTCTCATATTATTTTGAACTTTAAGTCATTGGAGCCTTTCTTTTTTTTCTTTTTTTATGAGCAATGTACTAATTTTGGATTTTGTATTTCATTAACCAGTAAATATGAATTGATGGGTATTTTAGTCTTTTTTTTCATTAATATTGTTAAACCACAAAGAGATGGTTGAATCTCTTTACAATGATTTTAAAGTTTTGAGATTGATTTAAAATTTTTTAAATATTTAAGGTCAAAGTAAAAATAAAGAAAAGTTTTAAGGGGTATTGCTATAATTTTTTCAATAAAAAAATTGAATGGCACTAATTTTTATATTTGGATGCATCATATATTTTATGTATGATTTTAAGATAAAGTCAAGTATATGATTGATATCGACGTTCCTTCTCCTCCTCCTGCAAATGCTAATTCTATTGTTAAAAGATCATATGAAAAATACATAGAAGATAACTAGAAATATCATGCTCACCTTTATAGAGTTTGATGTTGAAATCTTATTTGAAGAACATGAATATACTAAAACAATGTTTGTTGCAATTTATGATGCATTTAGTCCTTCATCTCAAACTTGTATTCAACTTTTAATTGAAAATTTTAACAAAACATGGATGAAAAGGGACTGATAATGTTATTGAGTGTGCTCATAAATTAATTATTATTACAAAAGGCTAACTAGTTTAGAAAATCCTATCCTTGATAAGATACAAAAGTCCATCATTTTACATAGTTTACCAGACTCTTAGGAGTCTGTTGTATTTTCTCTTAATTATTCAACTCAATCAAATATAATGAGAAATTTGCCAATGCTACTATGGACTAAAGTTGAAGGAAGAGCTAAAAGGAATACATCAAAATATTTCATGATAGTTATTTCTAGTATGTTACACCAAAAATTGAGCCCTTAGGAATGAGAAGAAATTTTTTTTCAAAAACTTTAAGAGAAATGAAAAAATTTAAAAACAATATTAAAAAGGGAAAAGAAAAATATTTTAGTTATGGAAAATTTATTTAATACTAAGCAAATTGTCATGAAAAGAAAAATGATAACAAAACCAATTTTAGAGGCTTCAAAGATATGATCTAAGTGGTATCAGATCCACTTTTGGTTGATGTTGATATTTGTTGCTTAGCTAGACAACCCAAGAGGGGGGTGGATTGGGTTTTCAAAAACATAAAATAGATATGTGGAGTAAAAATATTTGAACTCTAAGTAAAATGGATGTGAGAATAAGAAAATAAAGAAGCAATAGCACACATAGACAAAAAAAATTTATAGTGGTTCGGTGCACTCCCAACACCTACGTTCACTCTACAAGCAAGACTCTTAAAAATTTTACTATAATTCTGCAAGATTACAGTCGGATAATTTTTTTGAGCTCACTATCCCAAAATCTAGTTGGTTTTTCTCTAGGTTCACCAACCACAACCCTTACAATAATTTGACAAATCAATCTGAAATAATTAATGGGAAGAAAAACTCCAAAATCCAAGTTTCAGTTCCTACTAAAATCAAATATACGAAAAGAAATAAGAAAGATTTACAACACACAATACTCCTTTAATGAGTTGAATCATTATCATTGCAGTTTATTGAATACTTTTTGAATGCTTGAAATTAATGTTCTTCAAAACTTGAGAGAACTTGAGTGAAAAGAGTTTGCTCATGGAAAATTGGGCATTCGTTACTTTTTATCTCATTTTTCTTAGATCATCCAAAAGTACATCATCAAACTTTTATATTTGAAGCATTCTCTCTTATCTGGATATGATTGGAGTCTAGAAAAAGTAAAATCCGACTGTTGAAAAGCAGCAGGTAGCCATTGGAAGCGAGAAAATTCGATCTGAAATGCTCCATCAAAAAATTATCACTATGTCTTGAGATCTCTTGATTTGTCTCGAGATGTCTCATCAGATTTCGAGGCCTCTTGATTTGATCAGAAGATCTCTCGCCTTTAGTCACTCGAAAAATAGCTTTCTAGAAAAATTATATCACATGAGATCGAGAGCTCTTGGTTATGAACGAGATCTCTCGCCCGGACTGGAAGACCTCTTGAGAATCCTGCGAGATCTCTCACTCTCAAAGCATAGAAATTGTGTTTTTATCTCCTAAGACCAAAAGCTCTCTTTCGGACCATGAGACCTCTCGAGAATCCTACGAGACCTCTTGCTCTCCGAGCATAGAAACTGTGTTTCTATCTCTTGAGATCGAGAGCTCTCGAGATTAACTTGAGATCTCTCGAAACCATGTTAGAAGCTTTTTTGGGCATGCCAGACCTCATGAGAGTTCTTGAAAAAATTTTGAGACCTCTTAAAAAATGCTCCAAGGCTATTTTGAGAAAATTTTTGCTATCAATCAAGAAGATTTGATTTTTATTTGAATTGGACTTCGTGTTATCCTTGTTTTGATCAAAGAGCTCTCTTTTTACTATATTTAAATATTTAAAATAAAATATATTAGTAATCATTTACTTTAATATTTGATCATCATCAAAATTACTTAGAAGGTCAACAATCTTTCTCTTTTTGATGATGACAAAACATCAAGCAATTCATAAAAAGAATGCAAAGGATATATATGCCATGTATCAATGAATGAAAGAATATGACATGCTCAATTTTAAGAGTGCTTAAATTCTCAATGATATACACAATGTATTAACAATGTTCCCCCTTAATGTCTGCTCTTTTGATTTATATGAGATTAAATAGTTTTCTTTCTTTTTGTGATTATACATTTTTCTCTCTTATACCTTTTCTCTTAATTTTTTGGTATCTATCTCCCCCTTTTTGTCATCATCAAAATCAGAATGGAGAGAGTCAAACATTATGGAAAAGAAGGTAAGAACATAATTAAAAAAGTTTGATTCCATTGCATAAGATTGAAATTGCAATGATAAAGTCGCATATTGGTTTACAAAAAATAGATCTATACCAATATACTCAAAGATACACCAAGCAACATAAACAAGTAGAAGAAACTAGACCTATTCCTTATCAGAGAGGAATTCTATGATTGATTCAGATGAAGATCTAGGTCTAGAGGATGATAAGTGAGGTGCAGGTCGAGGATATGGTGAGGGTCGAGAAGTAGATGGAGTCTGAGATCCAAGGCTGCCAATCTGATCCACAATCTGCCTCAATGATGAGATGAGCACTTCTGTAGTGGTGCATTAGATGATGATATTCTCCTCTAGTCACTTTGTAATTCTAGTAGTCTCAGATAAAAGAAGTTCAATCTGAGTTGACGATCCATGTTGTTCCTTCTCCAAAATATCAAGCTTTTGTGATAATGCACTAAGTTCAATCAAGACATTCTTAAGAGAAGAAAGGGAGCATTCATTGCTAAAGTTCTCCAACAACTTAGCTTGAGCATTAAAGCTTCAAATCAGCTCTTCAAGGAGTTTGGTTCTCTTCAAATTTTTGTACTTTAAAATTTCTACATTTCAAATGTCAAAAGGATTGAAACTTGGGGGATAGGCTTATCCAAGTCTTGAATTGGATTTGTACAAGCCTAGGAGCAGCTTGGAGTTAGATTTTGGTTGATTAGGCTATAAAATCAACTAAATTTAAATTATGAATCTAAAAGAACAACAATCTTGCTGTAATCTTGAAGATTATAGGAGAATTCTCAAATAGAGTACTTGAGGAGTGGACGTAGGTATTGAATTTAACATCGAACCACTATAAAAATCTTATGGCTTTGTGTGCATGATTTTTTTTTATTAGCTATTATTATTTTTTGCTCATTTAATCACTACATTTTTAGTATAGTAGTATTCTAATTATGTACATATACTTAGGAATATGAAAAGTTTTGAAAAATCTAATTTACCCCTCCTCTATTGGAAAATGTATCCCAAAGTCAATTATCAGCCTATTGATGGTTGAGCTACATTATAATTATAATTAATTTATTAATTAATAAAATATATTTTTAATATTTTTTTATCATAAGTTTTCATCTTCTAATGAACTCCATTATTGTGATAAAGTCCTTAGGACTATTTAGGTTTAATAAAGAAAGGATTTATCGATTAGTCCTTAAAATTATTCATGATCAAATGATAGGCTGTCAATTAGGACGATAGCATCTATCGAGCATAGATCGCTGTATGCCATATAGGTTGATTGTCCTCTTAACCAAAGAGTGTGGAGACACTGGTATGGCATATTGATTAGATGTAAGGATACATCATCACTGAACGTGACTAACTTCAGAACATTCTGCTATTGAGAATGTCTCTGATGGGATATAGGTATAAATGTCCCTTAGACATGAGATCACCTTAGTGGCTTGCAAGCAACTCACCATGCTTTGGTACGAGATTAATTAAATTTTTAATTTAATAATAAAAGGCTTCTGGGTATAGTCAAGTACTTATGAAGTCGATGTGTGATCAAGATGAAATTGACCACTCTAAGAGTTGGAGAAGAATGTATCACTATATTTCAATATAGCAAAATCTTGATCAGGATAATCTATGAGATGGATTTGGTATTTTGAAATACAATATGGACAGCCTGATCAGAGTTGATAGTTTAACTTTGAGATATCCTATGAGCATTTTGATCAAGAGGATGAATTATATGAAAACTATATCCATATAGATTCTAAAGATATTGTTCTATACATTCGACCTATCCGACCGTCGGATATCATTACTAGATGGTCACTTCGACTAGTACAAAAATTTATTTCTGTACTACCAACTTAGGTTTGGACCTATGAGGTCACATACATTAGAGATCATGATCTGATCGAATGATTAATCAATGATTGAGAATCATTCTAATGTTAAACGATCAATACGATTGATGTTTAACCTAGTACAAATATTACAAGAGGATCGATTAGCAATTCAATTGCTAATTGGCTTAATTTGATTAAGCCAAAAGACTAAGATTAAGTCTAATTAAATATTATTTAATTAGCTTTAGTTTGGGCTTGGTTGGATCAAGTCTAATTGGTTTATTGGATAAGCCAAGTGCAAGGAACAACTAGTTCTAGTTCAATTAGGACTTGGGTCAAACCAATTTTCTAATTTAATTAAAAATTTAAATTTAAATTAAATCTAATTTAATATAATTTAATTAAATTCTAAATTAGATTAGGGCCTAACTTAATTGGGTTGAATTAATTTTGGTTTGATTTGGTTTGAGAAACCATATTTGACCAAGTCAAATATGGAATCCTTGTAAGACTAGGATCCATCTTGCGCCACCTATATCCCACGCCTCCCCATGCCCACTCTTCCTTTTTTTTTATTGACAAATCTTTTCTCCCTAGTCTTCACGCATGCCCACTTATCTTCTCTCTTTCTCATATGACAATTAGTTGTGGACCTAGTCAAAGGAGGAAGTTTGAATTTGATTTAAATTTTTCTTTGAATAGAGATTTAGGAAACTAAAACTCCCCCCATGCATGCCGCCCATTTTTCTATTTTCTCTCTGATTTATTTAATGGAAAAGAAGAAATTTTGTGTGCTTTTTTCTGATGGTCCATGCCAAAAAGAAAGAAGGGGGCGTCCAAGTGTTGGGCATCCCAACTAGTTGCCATGTTTGTTCTTTCCTATTCTAAGAATTTGATCCAACAAGGACTCCTCTATAACTTATTATATAGGATGAATTTTGGGCTGATTTTTGGACATGTTCTAGATCTTGGAGAGTACTTTTGAGCATGTGAATACCAGGATGAGAGATTATTATGAATTATTCCTAGACCTATGAAAATCCTTGTACTTTCTACCAACTCTGAGGAAGCAAGTTGGAGACGATAGCAAGAAAGATAAAGATTAGATGATAAGAAGATGAGATGGTGGTAGAGTGACAAAGAGAGAAAGCTAGGATTTCAGGAAGAAAAGAAATTTAATTCATTCTTTTTTTTCATAATCTACATATATAAGTATATATATAGACACCCTGAGTCAGCACGACTCAGCCCTAAAAACTCTCCTCGACTAACCCATATATGAAAACACTCACCCAAGTCCATGTAAACCCATGTCTTGTATGCTCTCATCCTCTAGACTAAAAATCTAGTCCAATACATGAATTAGCCATCTTAAGACCTCTCATACCAAGCCTTAAGACCTCTTGGATTAGATCCAATCCAAGACCAAATAGAAAATTCATCCAGATCTGTTCACCACCGTCGAGCTGGCTCGATCTTATAACTGAGCCAGCTCGACTGATCTCTCCGAACCATGTCTTCTATCTGCTTGAGATAGCCAGCTCGGATATGGGTCGAGTCGGCTTGATTTCAGATCGAGCTAGCTCAACTGAGTATCCGAGCCAGTTCGACTGTGTGCCAGCCTCTTTATCTTTACTGATACATTTTCAACCAATCCTAGCCTTCAGGAGCCACCATCTTGACTCCTTCACGATCTTTCAAAACTTGGGAGCACCACACTTGCCCTTTCAATCTCCATCTTGGTGCCCCATGGCTTGAGGCAAGTCTATCCTATCCATCAGACACATCAATTTCATACATTTACGAAAGCTATCCCAAGGAAGCATTTTTGTTAGTGCATCTGCTGGATTCTCCTTGGTGTGGACTTTCACTAACTTTACTTCACTTTCTTCCATAAGCTCCCTGATCTGGTGGTACCTAATGTCAATGTGTTTCATCCTTGCATGATAGATAGAGTTTTGAGCAAGTAACAGTGCACTCTGACATCGCAGTGCATCCTGACAGTCTCCTACATGAGACCCATCTCCAACGCCAATCCTTTCAACCATAGAGCCTTCTTTGCTACCTTCATAACATCTATATATTCTACCTCAGTTATAGATAAGACCGTGATAGATTGCAAGCATGATCTCCACGAGACTGGACCTCCAAACATGCTAAACATAAAGCCTATCATTGACTGCCGAGTATCCATATCTCCAACAAAATCTATATCCACAAATCCATTTATCTATCCCCGAGCTTTTGTGGACACGTCGCAGAGTTTCTTAGCTCCATCTTACTATCCATAGCAAATGCCATCTCCAACAGTACCCACCAAGTACTTGAAGATCGACTTCAATGCTCACCAGCGCTCCTTACCAGGCTATGCCATAAACCTACTGACCTGGCTCACTGCATTGGCGATATCTGGTCTACAATACACCATGGTATATATTAAGCTTCCTACACTAGAGGCATACGGTGTTCTCTTCATCTCCTGAGCCTCCACCTCAGTCTGTGGTGACATCATCTTTGAGAGTCTGAAGTATCTGGCAAGTGGTAGCTCCATCGTTTTGCTTCCTTCATCCCAAACCTCTCTAAGACCTTTCTGATGTAGCCTCTCTGAGATAAATGCAGCATCCTCTTAGCTCAATCTTTGAAGATTTTCATGCCTATGATCTTCCTTGCAGGTCCCAAATCCTTCATCTCAAACTCCCAAGACAAGGCTACCTTTAGTTCCTGCCCAACCTTCCTACTCTTGCATGGTATAAGCATGTCATCCACATACAAGAGTAGAAATACCCTAGACTCATCCTCCAAAGATTTAACATACACACAAGAGACATACTTGCACCTGAAAAGTCTAATGCTCCTCATGTATGAGTCAAATCATTTGTACCATTGCCTTGGCGATTGCTTTAGCCCGTACAATGATTTTTGTAGCAAACAGACCTTTTCTTCTGCTCTTGGCTCTTGGAACCCTAGTGGCTGCTCCATATAAATGCTCTCCTCCAAATGCCCATGAAGGAATGTCGTCTTGACATCCATCTACTCTAGCTCTAAGTCCTGAGTTGCCAAAATGCTCAGTAACATTCTGATGGAAGTATGTCTGATGATAAAAAAAAATACTTTGCTGAAATCGATGCCTTTCTTTTGGAAGTATCTCTTGGCCACTAACCATGCCTTATACCTGACACCTCCCTGCTCTGAAGGCCCCTCTTTGCATTGGTAAACCCACTTGCAACTAATGGATTTTTTTCTTGTGGCAACAGCACCAAACACCATGTCTCATTCTTGTGGAGAGCTTGCATCTCCTTGGACATTACTTGGATCCACCTCTCTCTGTCTTGACTATTCATAGCTTTCTCGTAGGTGTATGGGTCCCCGTTTGTTGTCAACAGGGCATATGATAGTGTATCTTCGAAGTCGTATCGTTCTGATTGCCTGATGTTTCTTTTGGGCTTGTGCAGTGCAATTCCGATATCCGTCCTAGGTCCAGCTTGCTCCTGCTGGGCCTCCTAACTTTCATTACCTATTTGATCTCTCTCCACCTATGGAGACACCTCTAATGAGTGCTCCATCTGAATACCAAGTTCTCCTGATGCACCTATAAGTGGCAAAATAGAGTAAGATATTAACTGTCCAATGCTGCCCTGCTGGACTTCTTGCTGCATCTACTGCTCCTTCATGCCATCATGCCTTTGAAGAACTAAATTTTCGTCGAAGGTGACATCCCTACTAATGACAACCTTCTTCTCCAAGGGATCCCATAGCCGGTATCCCTTAACTCCTCGTAGATATCCCAAGAATATCATCTTTCATGATCTAGCATCCAACTTGCTCCGCTCACTAGCACCGATGTGCATAAAAGCCATGCACCCAAAAATCCTTAGATGGCTCCATCCAATCTGGCTTTCAGACTATCTTTACTCTAGAATACTACCATCTAAATTTGTATGAGATGATCGATTCACCAGATAACAAGCTGCATCTACTATATCAATCCAGAATGCCTTTGGAAGCCCTGCCTATAGCCTCATGCATCGTATCTTTTTCAAAAGGATTATGTTAATCCTTTCAGCCATCCCATCTTATTGAGGAGTTTTTTTTATCGAGAAGTACTTTTTGATACCGCACTCCTCACAAAAGTCTTGAGATTCTTTGCTGGTGTATTCTCCATCATTGTTTAACCGTAGACACTTCAAGTTCTGACCCATCTCCTTCTCCACCTCAGCTTTCCACACCTTAACCCTGGTGAAGACTTCTGATTTCTCCTTCATGAAGCATACCCATATCTTTCTTGAGAAATCATCTATAAAGATCAAGAAGTATCTCGCTCCATTTTTGGCCAATAATGGAGCCGGCCCCCACACATCAATGTGAACCAGTTCCAGTGGGGCTGCACTATAGGTTGAACTAATGGCAAACTATACTCTTCTTTGTTTATCCATATAGCATGGCTTACATACCTCTATAATACCTCCATCTAGATTTAAAATCAGATCATGTTTGCTTAGCTCCTTCATCCCATGATCATCCATGTGGCCTGAGTGGTAGTGCCATAATCGATAAGCTCCCTGCTGATCCTACACTATGCTGCTGCATCAGATTTCTCAGTCATCATAGATCCAACCAACTTGTAAAGGTTGTTCTTTATCCTCGTACCCCTCATCACCATCATAGCATCTTTGGAGATATTGAGAACTCCACTCCTGGCATGACTGCTGAAGCTGCAGTTGCTCTGCTCTAGATATCCCAGTGACATAAAATTTTTCTTCAAATCTGGGATGTGCTTCACATTTATGAGAGTCCTCACCATCCCATCAAACATCCTCACCCAGATGCTTCCAATATCAGTGACTATACATGGGTGATCATCTCCAAGTGTCACATTTTTCTCATCAATCTTGGTGTATGAGACAAATCAAGATCGATTTGGGTTGAGTGATGCGAGCAAGCTAAATCCAGGGTCCATACATCTGTGTATCTTCTATGACCATCTGATACAACCAAGAGGTCATCCTCCACCTCACTATCAGCCACTGTACTCAGCACATCAGATCCACTCTTTTCTCCCTTTTTGTTCTTCCAATGTGGGCAATTATGCCCGAAGTGCCTAATCTCATTGCACTTGTAGCATTTGGCTTCCTTCCTATTCTTGCTCTTTCGGAAATTTGATCATCTTCTTGACTTGCTTCTCTCCTTTGATCTTTCAGGTCTCTCCCCTATGGTCAAGCGCTCCTAAAAAATACCTTTCTTGATTAATTTCTTTTGCTATTCGTTGGTTCGCAATATCGAGACCATATCTTCATACTCCAGGGTCTCCTTACCATAGAGCAGCATTGTCACCAATGGATCATAGGACGAGGGCAATGAGTATAACAGAAGCAATAATTTATCTTCTTCCTCCATCTTCATTCCAATATTCAGTAACTCGTTGCACATCTAGTCGAATTTTTAGATGTGTCCCAAGACATCTCCACCTTCTTGCATCCGAAGGCTGTACAGTCTCTTCTTCAACATCAACTTATTGCACATATTCTTACCCATATACATGGTTTGCAACTTCGAGCACAAGCCTCTTGGGGTCCTCTCCTCTAAAATTGAATAGTGTCGCATCCAACAAGCATCCTCTGATCATAGAGTAGGTCTTCTTTTTCAGAGACATCCACTAGCAATCTGACATCCCTTCAGGCTTCTCTTTCAATGTTTGATCCAATTCAGCTTGAGCCAGAAGATCTTCCACATGAACTTTTCACATGAAAAAATTTTCTTTTTTATCGAACTTCTCCAAATCAACCTTCACGTTGCTTTCCATGGCTGGATCTAAGCCAAAAAAAATACAATATAGATCCAAAAAATTTGACAAATACCTTGATAGGATCTTGCTGAATTCACAACACCTGAAGATCTTCAACTTTTAAGCATTTTATCCTCCTTCCACACAACTTGGCTCTGATATCACTTGTTATGAATTATTTCTAGACCTATGAAAATTTTTGTACCTTCAACCAACTCAGAGGAAGCAAGTTGGAGATAATAGCAAGAAAAATAAAGATCAAATGATAAGAAGATGATATGGCGGCAGAGTGAGAAAGAGGAAAAGCTAGGGTTTCAGGGAGAAAAGGAATTCAATTCATTCTCTTTTTTTTTTCATAATCTATATATATAAGTATAAATATATAGACATCTTGAGTCAACATGACTCAGTCCTAAAAAACTTTTCTTGACTAATCCATACATGAAAACACTCATCCAAGCCCATGTAAATCCATGTCTTGCATGCTCTCATCCCCTGAACTAAAGATCTAGCTTAATACATGAATTAGCCATCTTAAGACCTCTCATACCAGGCCTTAAGATCCCTTGGATTAGACCCAATGCAAGATCAAATAGAAAATCCATCCAGATCTGTTCGCCACCATCGAGCTGGCTCATTCAGAAGCTAAGCCAGTTCGACTGTGTCTTTCCGAACCATGTCTTCTGTCTGCTTGAGATAGCCGACTTAGATACGGGCTAAGCCGACGTGTGCCAGTCTTTTTATCTTTGCAGATACATCTTCAATCAATCCTAGCCTTCAGGAGCCATCATCTTGACTCCTTCATGGTCTTTCAAGGCTTGGGAGCACCATACTTATCCTTTTAGAGATCTTTTGAGCGTTAGTTTTTCATAGACACCAATCTAGGTATCTAGGTGAGAGAACAGAGAAGAAGAAGAGGATTTTCTTCTAGGATTATTTTTTTCTTCTCTTATCCTCCTCTTTTGAGATTTTTTTGAGTGTCTTAGATCTAAAATCTCTTCTCTGCCTTCTATTCTTTGGAAGAGTCCAAATTTAGAAGAAGAAAGCACTGGATCAACGATCAAAGAAGGATCAACACAGTACTAGCATACTGTGCTGATTTTTTATGTAGGACTTTTGATCGGAGATCATGGGCTTGTGTGGATATCTTTTAGAGGCCAGACATGTATGCAGCTCCAAGCATCATCCTCAAGTTTAGATCAATAAGTTAGACCATCTAACTTGCATAGGTAATTCAGATTTGATTTACTTTTATATACCTGCATTAGACAGTATAGATGCATGTTGATATGATCAACATGTTTTTCTTTCTTTATATTTTTAATTTTTGATTTAATCTCATGCTATAATCATGTAATAGGATCTTAGATCTAGGGATTCTCTACTTTTTATAAATAAATTTTAATTTATTTTAGTTTTTTACTGTCCGATCTTGAAAAGTTTCAAGATCTAGTCCTGAAACTCTAGATCTGATTTCTTCAGTTGGTATCAAAGCATAAGTTGATTATTATATGATTATATATATATATTTAGATTATTTTTTAGATTAGATCTAGTTTATAATCTAATTATTAAATTTAAAATTAAAAATTTTGATCACACGAACTAATTATAAAGTTGTCCTATTGTAAGATTTATTCCTTATAGTAGAGAGGTTGTCCTAGTTCATGTAGATCTATTTTTTTTTGATAAATTTATTAGATATGATCTAATTTTATTTATAATTTATTAGATTTAAAATAGTTTTAGATCTAAAAATAAAAATTTTAGATTGCATGAACTGACTATAAGATTGTTTTGCTGTAAGATTTATCCCTTATAGTGGAGAGATTATCCTAGAATGTGCTAATCTAAAATATTAATCATAAAATTTTAGATTAGATCTAAAAAATTTTATGATCTGATTAAAAATATTTTAATCTAATTTTAATCATCATAAATATATTAGATTTGATCTAAGATAATTTATGATTGATCAGAATTGAAAATATTTTAATTACATGAACCAATTTAGATTCGATCTAAAGTAGTTCATGCTTATCTTACTTGCATATTGATTATGAATCAAACATGCAACTTGGTTGATAGAATCATGTTGTAAAAATATTTTATAAATATAAAAATTATTTTCTAAAAGCTGAACCCCAACCCTCAACTGAAAACTTATTTAAGAATTAAGAAGTTATTTGATTAGGATCTAGGATTGTGAATTGAAGATCCTAAGATACAAATCATAACACATTGTATTAAATAGATTAGTGGGGATTAGGTCCATTAATTAAATTAGACCTAGGGTTAGATTAAAGAATGAACTTAATTAGAGAATTGACTAAATCTAATCAATTATTATCTTAGATTAGGTCAAGGATTATCTACATCAATTACAATAGTTATGGTTGGTTAAGTCCATGTCTTTATTGAGATCCAAGATGGACTTGATTCTTGGCTACATGGTTAAGCATGAACTGTTAGGATGATCTAACTAAGACTAATTAAACTAGTTGATGTCTAAAGTAAATTAGATTAGTGGTCTTTAATTGGCAGCCCACTTATCTGGCCATTTCTAATGGTATTTAAGGCAAGCTTTGGTAGACCTTTCCACTGATCAAACTTACCTGGCCTCTTAGTGAAATTCTATTTTGATCGAATCACTTGGTTATTCGAGCTGATCCATGTCAGTTAGGTAAATTAGTATGATTGATTTAGGTGCTCCTTGACCAGCCTATTAATGATCTTTCTTAAGCTAACTTGGTGAAGCTAATGGAAGGATCATGACAAGCTGGTTCATTTGATCTTCTCTCTTTTTTAAATTAAAATTTTTTAAAATTATCAGATTCTTAAAATAAAATAGTTATGGTGATAACTAGATCATAGCCTCCCATTAAGTAGATGATAATGATTCCATTAGTTGGATAATCCTTGGAGGCCCATAGGCCTGGTGCTTATCCGCTAATGAAATTATCATTCATAATATGATTTTTTGGCTGCATCTCTCTAAACGATGATTAAGTTGACCAACCATAGTTGGGTTTAATCATTCATTAGTTAGATGGATCAAGTACGATCATGTTAATGGTTGGACCTAACCAAAACTTTCAGTGGAGGTCCTAGCCTACTAAAAAGATACCTGGGGCAAAATTAAATTACTAAAAATTATTTAGAAAAATAATTGGTTATGAATCTATCCTTAGATATACATGGCTTGACCAACCATAGTTGAACTTATGTACAGTCTATGTAGATTCTAGTACCCACTAAAAAATTAGGATAATTTCTCAAATTAGAGGTAGAGGCTACCAGTTTGAATAAAATAATAGGAGAACCTTTTGATTAAAGTCTAAATCTTTTGGTTTAGTGAATCAATTACTTATTAGGCTTTTAGTTCTCCTTTATGTAGTCAAATCTAAACCACAATTGCTCCATTCACTATTAGATAGTGATAAACTTATGGGATCCAACTTTGATAATAAGTATCAATAGTTGAATGTTGTTCAGCAGCACAAAGTAGTTTGTGTTGGGGCCTCTATATCCAGTTTAAACATAAGATCCAAGAATAATCTAGATTAGGTAGAATGCTTTCTGTTGGTGCAGAATCTGGTTAACGCTGGATCGAGCTGGAGTTAACGAAGAAGAGGTCACCGTCAGTGACAGACAAAATAAAGTTTCGTTGGGAGTCGGTGGTGGTGGCTCTAGTAGGATCCTCCGATGATTAAGTCATCTCTTTTGGCTAATAAAAATGGAATGCTTAGAAAAAAATTCAGCAGAATTTTGGAAAGGAGAAGAGAGCTTAGAGAAAACATATCTAGAGGATCCCTTTTTATAGATGGAGCCTATGGCAGATTGATAATGATAGCTGTAACCATCTGGTAGTGGGCCGCTCGGAGCCATATGGGATTTATTATGAAGAGGAGCGCCGCCTATAGCAGACTGATAGTGACAGCCATAACCATCTAGTAGTGGGCCGCTCGGAGCCACGTGGAGTTTATTATGGAGAGAGGTACCACCTGTAGTAGACTGATAGTAACAACCGTAACCATTCGGTAATGGACTGCTCGGGGCCATGCGGAGTTTGTTATGGAGGGAGATGTCCGTTGTCGTGATGTGTCCGTTCGTCATGATTTAATAGTCGAAGTTCGAAGGAAGTAGTTATTGATTGGTGAAGAGCTTTGACATATATCAATTTCAGAGGAGATCGGACTTCTAAAGGGAATATGACTAGAGGGGATCATCCAGAAGGAATGCTAGTTGAAATTTAGAAGTAATCCACTAGAAGAATTCAGATGGAGTGAGACTGATAGAAAAGTTCAGGAGTCTGACTGAAGAAGAAGTCTGGAAGGAGTTCGACTGTAGGAGAAGTCTGAATGAAGTTTGACTGATGGAGAAGTTCGACTGTTGAAGGAGTTCGACCACTGGAGGAGTCTGAAAGGGGTTCGATCGTTGGAGGTGCTCGACTGCTGAAGAGTTTGAAAGGGGTTCGATCGCTAGAGGAGTCTGGAAAGAGTTCGACCATTGGAGGAGTCTAGGAGGGGTTTGGCCATTAGAGGAGTTCAGCTACTGAAGGAATCTAAAAGAGGTTCAACAGTTGGAGGAGTCCGAAAGAAGTTCGACTACTAGAGGAGTCTGAGAGGAATTCGACCGTTGGAGGAGTTCGACTGCTGAAGGAGTCCAAAAGAGGTTCGATCGCTAGAGAAAGAATTCTAGATCGAAGCTCTTCCATGATTACCAGTTATATTAGGCTAAGCATCAAACTGAACTTCGGCAGGAGTGGGATTTATCCCCAGCACTTCCATTGTAAGAAGCAAGGGCACTGGAAGAGGAATTGTCTTTAGTATCTTGATTTCCATGATCCCATGAAGGAAAATCCTGATTTTTCGATCCAGGTTCGTTCAGATCTGATCAAATCAAGAGATATATTTTAAATTTTTTTTTCTTTGATCTGTATTAGATCTGAGATGTTTCAGATCTGATTCTTATTATTTTAATAAATAAAATAAAATAAGAATAAATTAAATCAAATTTAATTTACCTGATTTGGGTAATCCTATTACCCTGTTGATGATCCTGTTTGCAGCGAAAGGTTCTGGATCTAGCCACGCAAGTGCCTGGCCTCTACCGGTATCCACTCGGGCTGGATCTGGAGATCCTCTTCTTCTCTATCACACCTCCAAAAATCAGATCTGGATCTGATCTGGAGGATCTTCAAAACTTCTTTTGAAGATCAGCAGTCATCCTTTGCAGCAGCGCAGCCTTCTTGCTTTTGATCGCCTTTCTTTGATCTGGATCGCACCAACCAAAGTCCAAAACCCTTTTGGACGTGGAGAGGAGAAGGAGAAGGAGGTTTGGCATGGAGGAAGAGGGGAGAGGCAGCCTTGGGCGTGGGGAATTATGATTCTCAATCATATCATGTTTCTATGTTACAATCTGAGTTGGGCACAGGGTCTTATTTATAGACTAACTGTGATCCAACTCCTCTTCTTCCCAACCAATCACAACCCTTTGTGAAATCAGATCTAAATCTGATTGGTGGGAATAGAGTCCCCTGGATTCCTCCTTAGAGGGCGCCTAAGACCAGTCAAACTGGATTCTTAGAAGAACTCTAATTGGAATCCAAAAGGGAGGTGGAGTCCTTATCCAACAAGGACTCCTAGGCGCCTCCAACTTGGGCACACACCTAGGGTGGCATGCGCCCTCCTCCTTGCCAAGTTTCGATGGGGGACAGGCCCCCACCAACTCTCCAATAGGTGCGTGACATGTGGTCAAAAGTCAAAGTGTCAATGGTCAATGTTTGACCAGTCAAAGGTAGACTTTTGATCAAAGTCAAAGAATAAGAAATGGCAGGTGACCAAAAATGATCAGGTAATGTCTTACAAAATAAGACAACCTATTCTGACTTGGACAACCTCCAGTTAGACCATATGAAGGCCTCTGATTGAGCACAAACTCCTTTGGCTCAGATAGGATAACTTATTTATGATAGTAAAAGAAGAACGTTAGGTTCAATCGGGTGCTAGCACGATTTTCTTGAACCTAATTGAATCTCATTCAGATCAATTGAACTATAGATCAGTTCATATTATGATCACCCAGATTCAAATCCTTGTTTGTTGTACCAGTTAGGTTCATTCTGTATGTAATAGGATATTGTCATGATCTTTATCATAGCTCATCGAACTCCTTTTGATGAATCAGAACTCTCTGATTTTGAACAGCTAGAATGATTTGATCATCTAAATTAATTCTAATGCTCCAAAATTCATCAGTGACACCTAGCAGTATATGGTGCAACCATCAGAGCTGAATGCGAACCTCGTGTGCAGCTACCTGTGTGATTCAGTCCTCTATCTTGAGCCTCGATCAGATTAAGGTTAAGGTAAACTCGTCAAACCCTAGTTTCTGTCATATGATGTAATCATTCAAATTGAGTCCAATGTGAAAATCTTAAATAGAAACTCTTTCTATTATTTCACTCTGCCATGGCCATGGGTTTCTGACTTGATTCTCATAATTACATAGGGCTGCTCCTTTACCATCGAGGTAGATAGATTCCATCTTGATTGCATCCAGTCTACATGAACATGCTATAGCCAACATACACCTCAGTGTTCCATATGGCTAGGAGAACCGAGTAATGGTGTATAGTCAAATTATACACCCTCAAGTGAATGCTGATGCACCTCAGGTCAAGAACCAGATACACTATTATAGCATCGAGTCAGTCATTGACAGAGAAGGTAGACTTTCTAATGATACTCGAGGTGGTCACGCTTGTGCCCTCATTCTCTAACGAGTATCTGTACTCTTGCTCGGGTTTCCATACTGTAGACTCAAGACTCATCTACTAAAGAGAAGCATTATACACCAACCTTCCGATCAATCACCATCCTCGTGATGATCCTATGGTAGGAGCAATTTATGAGTATATGATTATTCATGTCTTAATTTTCAACTTGAAAATATGAATTATAATCATAACTTAAGTGTATCACAGACACTAAATACACATATAGTGATAGAAAATAATTCATTTATTGATTGTTATGTCAAAATTATAATTTTGCCCCTAGAATGTGTATTTATAAGTTGTCAGCCAATTCTGCTTCTAGGCACATAACTAATTAATCTTCCACTTATCCAAAGCAATTGGCTACAAGTCTAAGTCCCATCTTCTCAAGGTGGGCTCGAACTTTTGCTGGCCAAAGGCTTTGTAAGTGGTCTGCCACGTTATTTGTGGAGTCGACTCTCTTGACCTCGACGTAACCCTTCTCAGGTAATCGCAAAGGTGTGGTATCGCCGCTCATATGCTAGATTTCTGGTGAGACCTTGGCTCCTTAGCAAGGCTATGGCTCATTATATCGTAGTATAGAGGAATGCTCTTGATGTACTTCGATTTTTGTAGTAAACTTTTTGTACAGAATGCTTCTTCGCAGCCTCTGAAACAGCGATATATTTGCTTCCATGTGGAATTGCTATCACGATTTGCTTGGAACTCTTCCAGCTGACAGCACCACATTGCACATAAATAGACTGCCAGATGTCGATCTTTCGATCATCTATATCAGACATGAAATCTGAGTCTGTGTATCCCTGGACATGGAGTTCTCCATTATCAAAGACCAACATTATATCCTTAGTTCTTCTTAAGTACTTAAGGATACATTTCATAGAAGTCCAGTGTTCTTCACCTGGATTTGACTGATATCTGCTTGTGACACTCACAGCATGGGCATATATCAGGTCATATACATAGCATGGATACATGAGTGCTCTCTATTGCAGAAGCATAAGGAATCTTGCTCGCTTCTATTTCTCTAGGTGTGCTAGGCACATTTCTTGGAAAGATGGAATACCATGTCTGAAGGGTATTAATCCCCTCTTAGAGTTTTCCATACTAAACCTCTTTAGTACTTTCTCATGTAATCTTCTGTGAAAGTCCAGCATCCTATTCGGTCTATCCTATAGACCTTAATTCCTAGAATAAAGGATGCTTCACCTAGGTCTTTCATGGAGAATTCCTTGGACAACCATATTTTGACTGTTGTCATATGGAATATCATTCCCAATAAGGAGGATGTCATCCACGTACAATACGAGAAGACCAACAGCACTCCCACTGATCATTTTGAAAACATGTTCCTCTTATTTTTTGATGAAAACCAACTTTTTGATCACATCATTGAAACGAGAGTGTTCCAGCTTCGAGATACTTGCTAAGTTCATATACGGACCTTTGCAGCTTGCAACCTTGTAATCAGTATCACTGGATGTGAAACCTAATGGTGTTCATATAGAACGTTCCTCATAAATCCATTTAAATACG